>JANHFX010022591.1:0-11250 GCA_027560015.1 Chloroceryle amazona | reverse complement strand
GAAGCACAAAAAGACTTTGAGTGAAGCCAGGAAGATGACTGCCCAGCTTCCAGATGACGCAACATATCTGATTGCTGTTTGCACAGCCTTGCCTTTTCACGGCACTGTTTTTCATGCTATACAGTTAAAAATAGTTTTGCAAGGCTAGTGCTGCTCTCTGTGGGATTTCTTAGCTAATTCCCATTGAGGACTCCTGAAGCTGCTCTTAGTATGTGCTGAGTGTGCAGGGTCCCATGCCAAGGAGCTCCCTAGCAGTGCCAGGTGAGACCTCAACCATGGAGTCAACATCTAGGAAAATCTTCGGTCTCTGTTTTTCCCCCATTGATACTCATCTCAGCATTCACAGTGGCAGCTATTGCAGGATCTGACCTGCTTCCACATCTTGCTTTTCCTATGCTGCAACACGTGGCTGGGTATCAGCTGGCCTTCGTGGGGCAGCAGATCTCTGCTTCCCACCACTTCTTCCCTGCCCAACCTTCCCTCTTTGCTGGCAAAAGCTGCCTTGAGCTTGTAGAGGAAAAGAAGCCACCCCAAGGTGTCACTGTCTCTTGTCTCTCCTCAAGCCCCACAAGGCAGGAAACCAGACCTTATAACGATACTGTTTTTCACACCATGAGGCTCAGAGCTTGGCAATGGTTTGTATCAGGTATGCCTTAGGTGTATTGCTTCAGATTAGGCTATTTTGTGGGGGCTATTTTGTTTAGTGTGTTAATTCCACAATTCTTGTCTCTGAGGTGACAGTTCACTGGCTATTGATGTGCCATGCTTTAAGCAGGTCTATGAAGTGCTGCTTCAGATCAGTGCTGTAATTCGGCTGTAATTCAGCCACAACACAGACCTCAGCTCCAGAAATGCTCAGAAGAAATGCCTAGAAGAAAGAGAATGGGCACTCTTGGATTTTGAGCTGGGAGCTCATAAAAATCATTTCCCGTGGTTGTTTACCACAGTATTAAGATGGTTTCTGCTAATTTCCAGCCCATGCGCTGGGTGAGACAATGTCTCCTTATCTTAGCAGGATGCACTTGCAGCTTTTGCTTGTCTGTTTGGGGGATAAGCTGTGGAGTATATGTGCTTATTGTGATAGCCTCAGTATTACAGGGGTGGTTTTGTTCTGCACTATCCAGGACATGTCTGGTAACTATAGGTTCCTGTTGGTGCTGATGGCAGAGTGCCTGGCAAATTCTGATGGGGCAGCCCCATATAGACTACTTGTTGAAGTAGTTAAACAGAAATAGCCACAATATGATACCAAGGAGTATCATACTTCAAAAATAAATGTATTTGCTTTGAAAGGCATTTAGCACAATTTATTACCCAGTCTTCATTTGTGGACAGTTGGAGGGAATTGAGTGACCTCAGCTTAATGATTTAGTGGCCTGGGTGGGTTGTTAGTGCACCACGAGGGAGAATTCTGATTTAAACCACTCTTACGTGTTTTGTCTCAGGCTGATAGGAGAGTAGATGTCCCAGATGCTACAGCTCAGCTGACAGGTGACAGCTCAGTTGCTGGTAATTTTCTCCCAGTACTGGCCGAGGGTGTCAAATCTGTCCCACCAGCAAGCTGCAAGCTCACCACAGTGGTGTGCAGCTTTCCCAGCGCTAAGACACAGCAGTGTGGACAGGGGCTGGTGCTGCCAACTCTTACAAGTCTTCCTCTCTGCCCAGGCAAAGGATTTGGGTCTTCTTCTATGGTTCTCAATACTAAGTACTTATTAGCATGAAATCCAAAGGGCAGCTGGCAAAACACTGCATTGCTCCTGTCCAGTACAGGTTGTAATCTGGTCCTTGAGCGGGGTGGCTTCATTGAGACACTGCAGAGGGCTGGCTGTGCTCCTGACTACATTGTGCTCTGATGTAAAAGCTGATCTTTTGCCCCACAGTAAGGTTGTAGTTTCCATAAGATGAGGGTAGCTGGCTCAAAAAATGAGGCTGGCTTTCTCTTTTTCCTTTTGTTTTTTCCTGCTACTTGCCTTTCTTTGATCTGTTGTTGGTCCTCTTCAGTGAGTCATTTCAACTCACTAGCCCAGCATAAAATGCAGCAGAAAAAGGCGAAAACAGATAACTTTCTGACAGATTACTGAGTTGAATCTGATCACAAATTGAGGTGCAGAGCCAGAGAGGGAGACAGGGGATATTACCAATCACGGAGTCATTAGCCTGGTTCAGCTACTGCAGCCTTAGAAACCCATTAAAAGGGTAAGTGAGATTGAGACTCTTCTGAATCATTTGCATATGTGCTGGTTGCCTTCGGAACCATTTACTAGCTTTTGGGAGATTGCTCAGTGCTACCAAGAGCAAAATTTGGCCCTCAGCTTAAGAAAGAGTCAGAGTGCCAAAGCACAGGCCTGCACACAGTGTGAAGGAGACTGCACCCGTGTTAGTGCAGGCTTCCCACATGGCCTTTTCATGATGCCAAACCAAGAGACACGGGGATTATACATTGATGTCACTGGACTAAACTGGATGCAGTTGTGCACAACACGTGCACTTGTATCTGTTCACGTGATTGCACCTGTAGCTGGTCAGAGCTGTGGGCACTTGGATGGCTTAAGCTCTGTTTTATTAGTCACTCACACACGTATTTATGATATTGTGAGTTTGCACAATGTATATGTATTCATGTAGGTAGCTGAACCTCAAGTCTTTTCTATCTGGGTGTTACAAACTGCCTGTTTAATTTTAAATTACATGTTTATGCACAAAATGTATTTTTAAGTGCTGGAGAATTAAACACTATTGTGAACTACATTGTAGACTAAATTTACAAGGTGTATCTAAAATAACAGCACATACCTTGGTCATTTGCATAGTGCAATAATTCTATGATAGCAGCATCCAGGCTGTTGACAGGTAGGACAATCTAACAATGGAATCAGTGTCCCAGTTGCACATTTTCTTTCATGAAGAATATCAATGCTTTTGAGCTGTTTAGTGTTTTTGTTTTCAGAAGCTGCTGTGCACTGGTACTCAGTCTGCAGCGCTGTTGCCCTCTTAGAAAACTGTCAAGAATGAGATGCAAGCAACATGTGGTACTGCTATGCATGCTTGTCTCAGATATTTGTTACTAGATCTTGTTCTGCTGTTTGCACAAGCAATGTGGGGTGGTAAGATGGGGATCAGGAAGAACAGCTGTTGTGTCACTCTAGAGCCTGGGCTGCCCTAAGGACTGAAACAGCCTTAAAGGAAATGGAGATTCCTCCTGCACTAGGTTTTCTCCCTGTCCAGCTCATATTTACCCTCTCTAGTCACCGTGTCAGTATATCCTGTAAGTGCATTGACTGACCTGACTAACACATGTGGTGCATGGGTTGATGATGATCATTCCTTCTGACAATAAGCTTCAAATGACTGTGATTGACTGTCTGGTCTTCCCCATCCCTGATGTCCCTGCTCCTCTCACTGTCCTTGCTCCTCTAATATCCCCCTTTCTGGTGCCTGCACCATGGAGCAAGGGGAGTGCTTTGTGAAGGGCAGCTCTTGGCTGAGATCTTCCTCCCTGCTTATCAAGTGACCTTGTTCTTTGGGGATAATGCTCTCAGGGCAGACTGCCTCAAGTCGGGTGTGTGGGTTTTGTGGGAAACTGCACCCGAGCACTCTGAAGGCTCACATCTCTTGTGCTGGAAGCACTCTCCCTCTTCTTTTTGTGCAAGAGCTTTGAAATAATGAAATGAGATTAAATACACTGCTGTGTGGACCAGGCACACTTCTGTGCCCTGTTTGGCCTGAGCTGACTGGTCCTCAACAGTACATAACTTTTGGGCTCACCCAATTGTGGAAATCATTCATCTCCTGCGGTGTGGGCAACAGGGCGTTGGGACCCTCCTGAATCCCTGTACTTCCAGAGGCAATCTGAGTGCGTGGGAGGGAAGAGAGCTTACGGGATGCAGAAATGTCATTTGATTTGCCTGAAATGAGCCAATTCATGCTTCTTGGTTAGGGCAGAGAAGGACTCAGCTGTTCATTATGAAACATGGCAGGAAGTGGGTCTGCATTTCTTAACAAGGACTCAGTGTCAGTATGAAGAGATGGCTGCTTTGCTGTGTTTGTTCTTAAGAGAGAGGATGTATTTTGTTTTGTTCTGTGCTTTCATGTATGTGCTGAATCTGCATTCCCAGTGCTGAGGACGAGTGTGGAGAGATGGCAGTCCAGCATAAAGTACAGCTATATTACTCACCAAAAAACTTGAACTATACTTTCTGTTGGCGGTTCCCATGTGCTGAGCCTTGCCTTTGTGGTTGGGGATAGTACCACATCAGCTGGTGTCTCCTGGCATATCTGTTGGCTTTGTGTATAGCCATCAAGGGTCTCACTGCACCAGTCTCTCAAGTTTGAAAGGCCAAGGGTATATTGTCAAGGACACCCCTATCAAACAGGCATTTGCAAGCCAAGAAGAGTGGTTGCCCTAAGCACAACTAAGTGATGGTGCATTCCCCAGGGAGAGCATATGATGGACATATGAAGCTGCAAAGATTTTGGAAAGCTAAGGGCTGCTGGGGACATCACTGCTTCACCTCTTTCACAGCAGCATAACTTCAGCCTGCGATGGAGTGGCCCTTCTGAGGACAAGTCAGATTTCTCTGAGCTCCCAGCAAGTTGTGTGGTTGCCCTGCTTCCAGCTCCAGTCACGCAGACCAGCTGCCAGCCTGTTCCTCCCCACGGCGTTGTCTCTGACTGAGGCCCTGCGACACTCTGCTGAAGTTGTCCTCCGCCACCTGAACTCTTCCTGAAAGCAGCAGAGAGGCATTTACAGTGGTGAAATGCTAGCAAGTTAAAGAGCCCAACATCTCAGAGACACCTGTGAGCTTGTTGAAAAGTCTGTTACTAGCCTGGAACATGTTCAACGCAGTGGTGAAGTCTAGAGATTTAATTCCTAATCTGATGGGGGAAAAAAAATCATGTGGCATGAAACTGGTTCATTACATGAACTGATGGGTTTTAGCATAGTCTCTAGAGTCTCTGTCTCAAACAAGGAATTTATTTTCTTTGTTTTCTCACTGAACTGGTTAACATTAGTTAGTAATGCAGACAGAATTCTATTTGTTTTATTATACAAATGCCGTTAAATGAGTTGTCTGGGCATTGGAAGTGGATGTGGTGTTTCAAAGGAATTAGGATGTTTTTGCCTAATATTTTATTCTTGTGCTCAGCATTCATTACACAACAGTCACTAGAAAAAGATCAGTACCTTTTCAAACTTCAGTTTGGTCTTTTGTAACGTAACAGAGGTTTTGTTCACAGTGTTTAAGGGACTGGTGAGGTAGGTGCTATCATTGAAATTCAGTGGGATAGAATTTCAGTGGGAATGAGAAGAGGTGTTCAGCTTTTTGCTAAGGGGTGCTTTGGGAATCTGCCTTTGCATTTTTTGGTTATTACTGTTTTGTACAGTCCATAAGTGTCAATGAAATAATGAAACAGCCAAGTAAGGGGCAAAGAATGAAGAAAATGTAAAATATTTTGGACAAAATCATTGTATTATTCTTACACTAGAAAACTAAACTCTTAAAATTAATTTTATTTTCTCTGCCACTTACTAGCTGTTATTGTTGTGAACAATGACTCTTAACATTCCTCATGCCTAGAATTTGATCAGCTTTCTGAAGGCTGTGGTCTTTCCAGGACTGTCTTCCTTGCCATGATAGTGTGTTCTTAGTTGGCCTAAATTGCATGTAGCCTTAAGTAGTGCCTGGTCTCCCCCAAATTACTCCTGCTAGGATTCCTCCTTTTCTTCTACTATTGTGCATTTAATACACTTATTATGTATCAGATTTCCAGCCTGGAAACAAGCCAATGCATGAGACACACTTAGCCTGTGTATCTTCAGCAGTGGATGCAAAGATTACAGGTAAGTGAGGCAGGCCAAAACATCAGGGTAGGAAGACAAATTTGCTTGTGATTCTGAGTCTGGACATGCACTGAACAATGGCTGCTGTGTAAATTGTTCTGTGGAGACCTTTGTTTCCTGCATGGTGCTTACAGTTCAGATCTTGCAAGCTTTGCCTTCTTCGGCAAAGGTCGTGAGCAAACTTGCAAGACTGGGTTCCTGTGCACAAGGCTGGGAGCATGGACGTGAAATGCAGGTGCAGAAATATCCAGGGCGTTCAGGGATGTACAGAGAAAACGTGACATGAAACATCTTAATGAGGTCTGAAAGATGTCAGGGGAAGAAACAGTGAGAACCTATTTTTTCTTCCACTTATGGCAATACCAACAAGCTGGGTGGTGCTGCTGATGGAGAGGATTTGGTGCTAGTTCTGCAGAGCACTGTGAGAAACGTGTGCCCGTGCCACCTGTCTCCACCTGGCTTAGGCTGTTAGCTGCACTCAGCTGTAAGCCCACTACTAGTGCCGCTGGAACAAATGGGTCTGAGGTATGCAAGAAAGGACATTGCTTGCCTGTGGTGTTGTGAGTGATTGTTTTTGTCTATGTGACCCATCTGTCTCACGGTCATCTTGAGACCTGTCATAGTAGACTAAATATTCAAGATTGGAAGAAGGAGTGGAAGAATACCTAAGTGTGATGAAGATAGTAGAAAAGAATGTCAAACACAATGGAAATTTCTATCTTTTCTTTCTAAAGGAGGCAAGCATAATCCCTATCCTTTAATACCCTACTTTGTTTTACACTGGAATTAGAAAATCTTTCCATTTGTTTTAATTATCTTCTAGCTTTAACTCTGCCTTTGAAAAGCATTTTTGCTATGACAACCCTTGGCCTCATGGTGAGCAATGCTAGGGAAAAATAGCTACAGTAAAGGCTTTTATCTTTCCCTTCATGCAATGTTTCATCTTTCTAATCTTTTAATGTGAATGTGTTTTCTCCTATTTTGTAAACTGACAAGATTAGTGCTGCTTCTTCCAAAACAACCGTTGAAATTGTAACCAAATTTCCACCTAACAATGTGAATTCTCTTAAGTGACCAATTCAGTCTCAGAGCTAAACCTCTCTGAGGCTTAGTTCCACTCACTAACTTTAAGGACAGTTCGAGATTTTTTTAGAACAGTTTGTAAAAAAGTAGATTTTGTTAATTCTTTTTTTGTTGTTTGTTTTATGACTTTACTGTCTTGCCAAATTAATATTAATAATAATAAATTCTATTGATTGTGTGATTCAGTGATGTTGGTGTTGAAATTCTGCATGTTTTCTAGATGTTCTGACATTTGTATGTTTGTGGAGTACTTGTAAAAATGCTAACCATTGCTGCTAACCATCAACACAGTTGTAGGTAACTGAAAACTTTATTATAAAGCTGTGCCAGTTAGCAGGGGTTTTTTTGTGGGTCGAGGCAAAACTGCATTCTGCTGTTCATTTCCTAGTTTAAGCCCATATTTAGTTCCTTCTGTAGAAGGAATCAATATGTTGTGGTAGACGGGAGGTGACAAGCTTCTAATATCTTGTTCTGCACAGATGATCACTTACCAGCTTGAAGCTTAAAAAAAAAAAAAAAAGGAAAGAAAAGAAAAGAAAAAAAAAAAAAAAAAAATATTCTGATCCCTCCATCTTTATTTAAAAAGTATTCCCATTAATTTTCATTTTGAAAAAAACCCACATTTAATGGAGCTGAAAAGAAGCCATCTTCTAGAGCTACACCTGCTGCAGCAGCAGTCTGCCAGCTGTGAATGTGAGTGGTAAGAGGTAATGCATAGTACCCAAATGTTCCCTTTCGTAGTGGATCCAGTGATGAGCCAAGCCTGCTCAAGTCATTGCAGAGCATGCTAAAGCACCATTTAATAGAAGCAGTCCTCTGATTACCATAAAAAACTGTTAGCTCTCTTACAGTTGTGAGCCTGCTCTTGTAAACAAGGGTCAGCTTGGTCAAGTGGTGGATTCCAGGCCCTGTTCTGTCTCCACTGAAGCCATGCGTTGCTGCCAAATGAGACTTGGATGAAATTCAAGCAAAAGATTTTTGGTCTCCTGCTTTCATGGCAGACAAACCCTATTTATCAAAATTCTGACACTGAAGTTTCAGTTCCTTTTCTACCTTCTGCTTAGAATCTGGCACTATAGCAAATACACGCATATGCATTCATTTTGATTTTGATAAGATTTTGACAAGCTGAAATAGTAGTATACAGTAATCATACAACAGAAACAGGCAGGAGGGAAATGCAGGAGTTCATCTGTCTAGTGCATTGCAGAACCACCAGGCATGGTCAGCTATACATAGACTAGGCTTTGAAATAGTATTCTGTATTGAAAAAAAGAAAAGACCAGCCATCAGTTTTTCATCTTTACTGAGAGATGAAAGCCTCTTACACATTTTGTAAAGACTTTTCAAATCAGCATACCAGGTTGCCAGAAAAACTGCCTGATTGGGAAAATAAGAGTGCATTGAATTCATCCTTACAGGTACTGGTCTAAAGTCATCTCTGTTCCCTAGCAAGACAATTTACAGTCCTTGTGATGTAAAATACTTCAAAAAAAATAAGTTTATGACAAAATTTTCAATGTAGCCATTCCTTTTTTTCATACCCAGGATATTTACAAAAAGCAGTATTAAGGGATGCAGCCTTCAACACACTGAAAATCATCCCATGTAGTAGGTCACAAGTGAGTCCCCCTTTTGCAGCACCTTAGTTCCCATCTCTTGGAAGGAATAGGGCATTCTTCAGAACTGTACGACCCTTTTACTGTCCTTTAAAAATTAGTTGCTTCTTCAGGCTCCTTCTGCCATATCAGAAGCCAGCTGAGACCAGTTGCAATGTGTTTCTCCATTGTTTTGCTTGTCTAGGAGCCGTTTACACATGAACATGTGCTGCCACTGGTATAAGTGAAGACTTTAAACTTTACAGAACTACTGCCTACATGACCCTGATATTAAATATGGAAAGCAGTGATATGTGGTCTTATTTCCTGCATTTATTCTATTTATAGTTAGATCTGAATCAGGATGTTCCCACCAACTGCAGTAATTGTCACACCAATTGGTCTTCCTAGTTGCTTCTATTTATTGGCCCAATTTGAAAAAAAAAAAAAAAAAAGAAAAGAAGTATCCTGCAGCACAGCAGCTGTTTTTTCCCACATCCTCTTCCCCTGTGAAGCTAGATATGCTTGCATTATCTTCAGCTTAGATTTGAATCAGGGAAGTGATTGGTATCCTTTATTTATCACTTTGCGCACTGAAAACAAACTTGCCATTCTACAAGTGCAGACCTGGCATTAGGATTTAGCCCGCTGCCTAAGGTGTGTCAGAGTCTCTAGTGGCATTTGTTTGCTTTCCATCATGGTTCACTGGCTTAAAACACAAGCTGTTTGATACTAATGGTGTGCTGGTTTAGGTGCCACCCTCTAATGATTGTGATGTCTTCACTGTACATGTCAGTCTTGTAATTGCTTTTGAAACTGCATTTTGTCTGAAGTGCATTATACTGCAGGACAAGCTACCTTTATTTATTTATTTATTTCATTTTTTGACTAGAAAAAAGCATATAGCTTAGGGTTTGCTGCTGAAAGGAGCCAGGAGAGAATTAGCCATCCAAACCCCAGTTGAGTCTGGGGACTTAGCTTTTTTTAGGCTCTTTTGCAAGCCCCAGCTGTAATCAGCTATTTAAGGCAGAGATCTTAGCATGACCAGGGCTATGTATCTTCCACTCAGAATGCATTTTTCTGTACACAGAGCACCTCCTTACACAGATCTCTTCCCCCTGCATTTGGGAGATTCTATATACAACAATTTATTATAGAGAAGTAATATTTTGATACATTTTAATGCATTAAACTCTGAAAAACTAGAGTATCTGAGGTGAAGGGAAAGATTACTGGATTGTTCTCTGAAAACATGAGCAAAATTGTCAACTACAGTCCCATTTTCAGAGCTATGGGTTCAACCTCATTGTCCTCAAATTACCTTCTTTCTGGAGTTGCACAGGAACCTCAGAAAAACAGGCAAAAAGTCTTCACTGCTGTAAATGAGGGAAGATTTCATAATCAATTTTGAGCCCCACATCCCCAACTGGGTGTCCAAGGCTGGCAATCTTTATACTTGCCAGCTGGGTAAGTTTTGACCTATGTGGATGCAATTGCTATTTCCGCAGCATAATTTTAAGGTAAGGTCCTTTACAAGTGAAGACCACTATGGTCAAAAGTTACCTGTCACGTGTGCTAGTTAATAAATGTTTTCTTCTTTTTTTTTTTTTCTTACTGCAATACACTCCACTCTTCTTTAATTGAGATGGAGAAAACAAGCCGATGTTGTACTGCTGTCTGCAATAGTTTGGTCAGATGTCTCCTTGAAAAATATTCTTGTACCGTTTGAGTACAGAAGTGCCCTCAATAAGAACAAAGTAAAACCAACAGGTCCTTTTTTTTTTTTTTTTAAATGCTGTCTGAGTTTCATCCCTTGCTCTGTTGTCAGATAATTAGGCTCTTGAAAAGAATGCATTCAGTCGTGTGCTAATTGGAGTATGACATTACTTCAACTGATCTGCAAATTCCAGAGAGATTCTGATCTTTATTGCACTTCAGCTCCATTTTTATCCCTTTATGATAATCTTTAACAAGTCTGGTTCTGCTGCATTAGAGATTGATTTCACTGTCTGTACAATGTTTGCTACTATTGTAGTGTGACTTTTCGGCTTTTAAAATTTGTACTGGTACAGCCTTAAATTTACAGAATTAAACAACATTTAAAACATAACCGAGATAGTCATTAATGTCTGTGATAAGTGCATGCTTTATTCACAGTATTTTGTCTGTAATTAGGTGTGGCAACCAAGTCTCATGTATGTAATAAACTGTTTTCTGAAAAGCTGACTGCTTTCTTTAATCAAGTGAAAACAATTTACTTGTAATTTGGAAGCACACTATTAAAAAAGCACAGCTTTCTCTCATGCCTTTCAAGTGTGAGTATCATCATAGCTGGGAAGTTCCCATGGACCTGTGATGCATTTTCATTAGCAGAGTACAAGTAGGCTCACCAACTAATAGTTGCTGTCATACCTTCTTTAATTTCTGGAGTTCAGGAAGACATTTAAACAATTGCTTAAGTCCTTCCCTGCTTGGGAATTTACCTAAAAGCAAGCTTGACTTGAACCACGTGCTCATATAATCTCATTTCAGTTGCACTGAAAGCCTATAGCCTGAGTGCCTTTTGTATTAGTCACTTCCCTAAACCTTATCTGGTTAGATCAATTCCAAGGTGAAGTTTGGCTTGAAATTATTTATTTTGCACTTGGAATTTAAGCAGGACGGTCTGCCCTCTGCATAGTTTAGGTTTAAAGATCTTAATAACAATGGTAAAATTAATCTTAATAA
>JANHFX010022590.1:0-19144 GCA_027560015.1 Chloroceryle amazona | reverse complement strand
TGCACAAGAAGCTGGGAGGGGACACAGCTGGGACAGCTGAGCCCAGCTGACCAGAGGGATATTCTGTAACACATGATATTGTGCTCAGCTTATAAAGCTGAGGGGGAAATTGGTAAGGGGCCACTGCTCAGGGACTGGCTGGTTGGAGGTCAGCAAATATTTTTCATTTGCAACACTTGTCTTTCTTGGGTTTTTTTCCTTCTTTTTTCTTTTTTTTACTTTTTCTTTTGATTACAATTTATTACTATTATTTTATTCCAATTATTAAACTGTTCTTAAACCACAAGTTTTCTCAATTTTACCCTTTCAGTTCTGTTTCCTCCCATCCTGCTGGTTGTGGCAGGGCAGTGAGCAAGAGGCTGTCTGGTGCTTAGTTGCCTGCTGGGGTTAAACCAGGACAAAGATAATTTTTTCTCTGGTAGTGAAATTCTTGGAATAACAAGTGGATTTTCACTGGTGAGGGGTAATGGCTTGGCTTGGCTTGCCAAGGGCAGGAGCAATCACAGTGTCTGCTTCTTAAAACAGAAAACCCGTTGTCTTGATTTAGTCAGCTAAACTATCTTAATTGAAACCCTCTTTGTATAAAAAAAGAAGAGAAGGTCCTGGGAACACGTAATATTACAAACAAAATGAAGATATTTTTCTCACAATACAGCAAGAACATACAGACTTACTTGAAGGTCTGACAGTTGTTGATGACTGCAATCATGTATTGAACATAGCACTGAGGATACTGACGATTTTTAAGATGTTCTTCTTTATACAACTGTGCTTCATCTTTGTACCTGAAAAAAATACAAGGAATGGCATCAAACAGACAGAAATCTGTAATAACTTAAATATAGCTCTATGACCAAATACTCAATAGGGGCATATCAGGTATCTAAAAGTACTTTATAAAGGGCTTGAGGCTCCTGATATTTAGTGTCTCTGTTTTGGGCAGAATCCAGCCAAGAAGGCCTTCCTTATGAGACAGAGATAGAGATTTAAGGTATACAAGAAAGCTGTACTGACTCAAAAAATTAGAGCCATATGCAGAGAGGAACTGAAAGTGCTACTCACCAGCACAGAACTTCTGCAGTGAAATTGGAGAAGGGAGGAAGAAATGTTTGGTTGGCATGGAAGTGATAGGAGAAAGACAAAGCAATACAGAAACAGCCATAGGAAAAACACGTACTGGAACTGCAGAAACAAAGAGAGGCTGAGGCAGGATAAAGCACTTAGATTTTAAAAATATATGTTACCTGGTTAGAAATGAATTCATTTGTTGAAGACACAGAAGGAGTACCTTTGTTTTCAAATCTTCATTTATCTGAGCAGCCACCTGAAGATTCTGCTCAAACATCTACATTAAAAATAGTGTAGTTATAAAGAGAGGCCTTTATGAGAAGACAGAACTCCTATTGTAGAGGGTCTCCCTAGCACCATCTCTACATATGAAGCTTTTTCTTTCTGGCAAGGCCAGACAGTTTCTGCTGACTAAAGCAAAAATCACCATTTCCATAATTGTAATTAATAAACTATCGACAAACATCAACATATGCTGCAGTTTCCTCCCAATACTGAAAACAGTTGCATTCCTTCTTCAACAAAAAGAGTACTTTATAATGCACTAGGAATTTGGCTTTACAGTGGATCGAAGTTCTTCAGTCAGCTCCTTCACCTCATATTGAATAACTGTGTAACTCAAGTTACTTTTCTTTCCCTATATAGGAAATTACTAAGTTCACATTATGCAAGTAGAAAGGACCCCTAAACTTTAGAAACATAACTAGGCACAAGATCTGCATGACCTACAGGGAACTGTGTTTGAGAAGGGTGGAATAGAAAGGAAGGGTACAAAGCCAGGTGGAAACATGAGCTGCTTTTAGGCTGCGGTGAATTTGAGTTTTACTGTTAGGTGACTCTCCACAGTGCAGCCTTTGACAGCACAATACTAGAGCAAATCAGCCACCAGTTTCTTTGCCACCACACACTCTGTGAAAAGTATTAGATGAAGTCAATCCTGGCACTAATACAAATATGAAAGAATGTAGCAACAATCCTGATATAAAACAAGAAAAAAGTAAGGTGGGAAACAAATGCAGGACAAAGAGATCATCTGTCTTCCACTAAAGGCACCTAACATGATGTTTGTAAAGAAAAATTAGAAAATAAGCATTAGTAAGCTGACATTTTTCTGGTTGATAAAGATCACTAAAAACTTTCCATTTCCACTGCTGACAACAGGGTGGTGCAGATTGGAGTTTTTTTTGTGGCTTTTTTTTTTTTAATCTTTTCTGGTTTAAGGCTATTTAATAATTTGGACAGGCATTAATGCTAACTGAAAGAGCGTTTAAGCAGCTACACTTTTACTCTTCACCAGAATTTTTCTTTCCAGTATTAAGGTGTTTGTATAATCAATAATTTATAGGAACAAATACATGTCTAACTGTCTCAGCAACATATTAACAAACAATATACTAATAACTTACAAACATTTCATGATAGGCTTATACTGCAAATTCACATTAAGAGACCTAAGGAAAAGCAGTTAACTAAAAAATGTCAACTAAATTATCTGAGAAAAATATATTTCTAATCTATACATAAAAAGAACCAAGTTTAAGTGTTAAAGTGAAAAAGGTAAATAACCTCAACAGAAACAACCCCTCCAACTAACAACTCTACAATACTTAACAGACCTAGAAAGAAAGGCATTCCAAACAGTTTGATTACTCCCTCCCACCTCTCCATTCCCCCAAATCCACATACTACTACTGTAGATTTCCTAGAATAACCAAATTCTCTTATACCTGAAAAACAATAGCTGGAAGTGTAGTCTGATAGTAACCATCTTGATCTGCTTCTGGTTCAGTTTCTTTTATCCAATCTTTTTTATCTGTCTCCAGTGCTTTTCGTAGCCAGCCAATGATGTTAGACTGCATTAAATGAAGAAACCAAGAAAAAGAAAAGAGTTTTTTAATTTAACATAACATTCAGCCCTTTCCATAGTGAGGAGTGGCATTGTAACAGATGACATCAATCACTCTCTTATCCCTACAGGTCACAGGTAACACAGACAACGGAAAATTTGCATTGACAAAAAGAAGGGTTAGCACTGGCAAAGCAGTGATGTGGTTTGAACCAAACTTAGGTATGTTTTGGAAGGGGACTGCTCCAAACACAAACAGCAAGTCAGTTTGTCAGAATAAACATGTTCACTAACTTTGAAAGCATTTATTAATCCTCAGGCTTTAGGCGTCAAACTACATTTTTCAACAGCTGAAAAAAAGTTAAAATACTACTGAATGTAGGAAAATTATCATGTGTGTGCTTGTAGTTCCTTTTACCTGCGTTGTTACCGCTGGGGACAAAACCCCAGGATTAAACTAAATGAGTTGCCTTTCTTTGAATGTAAGTGCTGCAGAAAATAGCGATGGTGATACAATAGCTGGCTCTCCTCCCATCCAAAGAGCACATTATACAACAAACAGACACTAGGAACAACTGGTTTTAGAGCTAGATTAAGCCAGTTTTCTGATCACTTGCATGGCACAGATACCACGGACATATTTGCAGAAGTTGGTAGTAAAGACCAGCATGTTTGATAAATATGTAATTGGATTCTTGGGTTTCTGCCTATCTGAAATCATCCCTATGTTTTCAAAGAGTTGGAGGTTTCTGCCTTTTTTTCTACTTTGTTCACATTTAGTTAAAACTCCTAGTAATATGAAAGTTCCTACTTCTTTCCAACCTATAACAGCTATATTAGAGGTATATTTGTGTGCCCTAATATACAAAATTAAACAGGCATGTATAAAAAGGGAAAAAAGTCTAAAATAGGTACTTTTTTTTTTAATGCTTGTACTTTTTTAATATATTAAATGAGATCTCTTGGTCAAAACTTCTATCAGCAGATAGGATAAAGGAAGAAACTGAAACCTCTACAGTCTTCCTGCACAAGAAAGGCTGTTAACCAAACATAGACCTGTGGTTTTCTTTTCTTTTTGACTACAGGGAGTGATCTGTCAAGTGCTGTTATCTGCTGAGTACCATTGCTAATTATGTAAAAGACCTTTTTTTCCCCTCATGAGAGTGGAACTGCTCTGATACAAGATATGATTTGCAAAGAATTAATCTTTTAAATAAGCAGTCCGGGGGACATAACATTTTTTTCCTTAAGATCATCATTTACAACAACTACATTTTTTCAAGCTGAGGTGCTTGGGGAAAAAAAAAACTATTAGAAATCTGTTAAGATCTATTAGCATTTTTTTTTTATGAAAATGAGACTTTTTTTGATTTAAACATCAATATTTGAATTGATAGCCACAATTCATCTACCCAAACAGTTATATTTTGTTTATAAACAGTTTTTAACACAACATCAAAAGAAATAAAGTGTAAGTGGGTATGTGTAGAAAATTAGATCAGTCTGAATCCTGTGAAATAGGCAGTTTCAGTATTTTCTGCCATAAAAAGATACAGCCAAAATTCAAAACCAGCACACTTACACACTTAGTGTGCCACTGAACAGCAGCTTTGATTTAGAATATAAATGCAGAGATGCAGAGACTCTACCAGTAACTTCCCTGTGACATAACAAGGTGAGTTCATACTATTGTGATGAGTATTAAATCCAAGTAGTTGATGTTGCTGGACATATTTTAGTAGCTAACACATCAAAGAAACGAAAACTTTTCCTCCTCTACTCAGCAGAGCTCCTATACTTAGGAGGAGTAGGAATTCAATTGAACAATGTAAAACCAACAAGTCCAAAGTTCCAGCTACCTCAATATCCAGTCTCAGAAGCAATCGAGAGTGGATCTTTTAAGAAAAATACACTTAAAAACCTGACAATCCCATACTGCTTCCTTTGCTATGTAGCTAACCAATTTCCACTGACTCTTAGGAAAACCAAGCAGCAGTATCTCTATATTCAAGATGCACTTGAAATGGCATCCTCAGAAGGAAATTATGTTCATGTAGTCAACAGGGATGAAAGGAAAAAAGTTAAAAGACTCAAAACTCGCTAACATGAACATCCTGATTACCTTGAAAAGTTCACACCTGTATCAAGTGTTGATATAGCTACTATAGGGACCAAGCTTCATTCGGTGTCTTGTAGGTATATTAATATCTAATATACTAGCACTTTGAATTTCACCATATGAACACTGGAATGCCTTCATTTCTAATAGAATATGATTAATACAGTCTGTAAAACATAATTATTCCTTGAAATATCATAATTTATATCTATAAAATCATCTGGTAACTTTATAAACAAATCTACACATAGTATATGAAAATTTATTTAAGTAATGAAACCAAGTTCACATCTGTCACATTAGTTTCCTCTGATGGAGGAACAGCACTGGGGTACTAATGCAGCTGTAAACTCATCTGAAGGTGCCTTTGCATTACTCACAGTAAGTGTTGACATATACTTGCTGAGAAGCTGGTCTACCACATTTTGTGAAATCAGAGGATCCAGAAAATTTACATCCACTTCAGGAGACAGTTCTGAATTTCCCATCATCTCTGTACTGAGTTCCAAAAACAAAACCAAGATACTGTAGATTAGTTAAAACTAAGTAATTTAGAAGTTAAAAACTATGCCACTTTTTTTTGTATAACCATTGTAAGGGGCAATTTTTCAGTATTTGTTCAATTCAAACAGTTCTTAACACTAACCTCAACAAAAACTGCATTTACAAAAAAATTGATATAAAACTATATCAAAGAAAAAACAGAATGTACGAGCTATAGCCCAGCATATGTTAAAAGAAAAAAAAAGTGCTACAGACATTTTAAATATTCAACCCTCTCATGTATTTCTAACTTTCATGCAGAAGAATTAACAACTACCTAAGACTGAATAAAAGCCCACTGGTTCAATATATGTGCTCTTAATAGGGTATATTTTTATATGTCTCTTAATTTTCAGAAATGATGACAGACAACATAGACATTCTGAATTTCAGAATGGGAATGATGAGTGAAAAGTACAAAACACTCTCCTCGATTTCTCAGAAGTGCTTCTGTTTTGCTACTTGTATCACATCCATATCAAAGCTAAAATATATTAAAAAAAAGTTTACCAATGCTTCCTATATTAGAACAGAATACAGCTAATGTAAGAAGAGGAAGCATCTTGCAAGCCAAATCAAAAGTGCACTTCATGGGTACTGTTTTATGGCAGCACCATTAGCTATACTTGCCTGCAAAGAAAAAAAAAATCATCTTGATTTTACAGGATTATGAAAAAACTAAAGCAATCCTATACCAATCAAGAATATTTTGACATGGATTATATAAAATTAGTAACTTTACAATGATATTTTGCATCTGTAAACTATAAGACTTTATAATAAGTTTCTTGTGATACTAAAATGAAACCACAAATCTATGCCTAAGTACAACACAGTGAAACCTCTTAGTATTTCATGATCAAAAAAAAAATAAATCAATAATTCAAAACCACACTCTTCAGAGAGTGCTTTATTAACAGTTGATGGAAATACATTAAATCATAACAACATAAATGGCCTCACATTCCATTTCTAGTGTGCTTTTCAGAAGGAAGCCACAAATTGTGTATTTGCAGTGGCAGCTATAAAAAAAACAAGTAGGATATGAAAAAAATAGTTTTCCTAATCAAGTGCTTAGTTCATAGAGTTCTGAAAGTTAGAGTTGTTGTCTGGATACAGCAGTGAGTGAGCACAGTGGTGCTTTCACGTCATGAAAAAAAAAAATAAATCTCAGAGCACCTAAAAAACCCCAACATACCACAGCTAATTAATTTCTTGTCTTTGAAACCATAAAAGCTACTGTTTAACTGAACTCTACATTTGTAACACCTTCCTGAGCCTATAGAAAAAAGAGATTGAACTTATTTTAAGCAGCTCAAGCTGTTGAGAAAACTGAATTCCATTCTGTTACTGTTTACATAAAGAATACACCTAACAGCAGGACCTGCTCCAGGCTTACTCAGAGGAAATGCTGAGTCATGTCAGAAAACTATTTCTAGCCTCATTATACCACTATTACCCCTACTTCACAAGGCCACAGAGACATTCGATCTTTCTCAAAGCTTATCAACTGAAATCCCAAAACAAAGACCACAGGCTTCTACCTCTTGTCCCCAAAGTCAGAAAATTCTTCCTATACACAAGTTCTCTTTCCTGATTGCCACAAGCCAAGTGTCTGGCAAGTGACAGAAAAGCCTCAGAAATGTCACAAGGCTTCTAATGGTAGGGAAGAGTTATTTCCCTTCAATAAAACGTTTATAATCATGTTGAAATTTCAAAGAGAATTGCATTATCTAGAAATGAATGTTTTAGAAGCGCCTATTCTGCCTGCTATGCCAGGCTTGCCACCAATCCTGCTCTGTCTCGTAAAAAGAGGTGCTTGTCCCAGAGACAGCATCCAGCTAGATCTGTACTACCATTCCTTAGAGTGAAGACTGTTGACACTGTCTGTAGCAACGCTGGTGAGTAGTTTTGTGACCTCTTGATCAGTATCTGATAAAATGATGTTACAAGTGTGGGCATCAGGATCTTACAAGACTTGTATTTTCCATAAAACACAGGCTAGGGTCCTTGTCCCAACCTGGTACAGGTTTAGTAATAGCAGTATGTTTCCAAAGCTCCCATTGACTTAAGTATGAAAGAGAAATACATCTAGCACAGTAAAACTGCATCCCACTCAAATAGTAAAGGCTATTATTCCACATGGAGAGTCACTTTAATTCTCAGCTATGAGTTGAATACAGTTCTAAAAACAGCTTCCAAGACATGCTGAAGAAGAAAACTCCTATCTTGCAAATACTGTGAACAGAAGTTACCCACAGTTCTCTTATCAATTCATTTCACAGAAAAAAACCTCAATGCTTCTCTTTATTGGTTAGTATTTTCTCAGCTGGCTTTGAAGTGCATCTGTAAGATGCAAATACAAATTTATATGTTCTCTCCAATATTCAGTTGCATTAAATAAAAGTAGAGAAAGATTAGAAAGGACAAAACTGTCTTCCACAATACAATGTTCCACAAAAGTGAACAAGGAATGTAAGTTTAGAACTTCTTTCATACAAAGAAAGGAGGGTGAAATACCACTGAAACACAGTTCTCATGATTTCATGTAGGCCATAAGCATAACAGTAAAATAAACAATTTTCCATAAGGATAAGAGATGTCCAGCAACTGAGATTTGGTCAACTCTGCAAGTACACTGCTTGAGCAATTTACTTTTTTTTCCAACTCACAAGCTCAAGTTGGTAAGTTGACGACTTCTTCCCTTGTCCACTACAAACACATTCAATATTATTATCCTCTTTATAACAGTTTATTGTGATCTAACAGATAACAAGTACTGTACTGCCCTCTCAGGCACTTTTGTTTGTTTTTTGTTTGGTTGGTTTTGTGTTTTTTTTGTTGTTTTTAGAGACTACAGAAACTCAGAGCCTTAATTTTGAAACCCCTGAGGTATTTCATCTAATTTCCATCACAGTGCATTCTCCTATCTTGTACCAAGTCTACTCCTCTTGCTGTTTCACTTCCTTTACAAGATTCTGCCATCAGGTGCTATGAGCCATAAACTTGCTTTAGCAGGAGTGATCCCTTTTTGATTTACTTTGTAAATAGATGCAATGCTGGCTTTGCTCCCTCCCCTTGCCTTTCCTCCCTCCCCTTGCCTTTCCTATGACCAACACATGGATTGAGGAGCTTTAGCTCAGAGTTATCTAACTTGGTAATAATCTGCTCTGCTTTCTGGGGCAAGGGTAGAAGAGCCATTTTAAGACCAATAATTGCCTTACTGGAACATCAGCCCCAGGAGATAAATGAAGTACCTGGGAGCAGGATTTCCACTGAGGCCACGCCACTATAGGCAGAAGAATTCAAGTATTTCTGATTTTCATTCCCTGTGGAGTTATTCCTCTGGTCTTCTATTAGTAAAGGAGAAAAGGTGAACAAACTCAGCTCCTTATTAGTAGCTGCACCTCTCCTATATCCTGCACAGCTATGTAAGTATGCATTAGTGTGTATCCTGATTGTTCCTTGCAGGGAAGAAAAGCAGGGGAACTTCACAGTGTAGAGCAAAGCACAGATTTCGGAACAGAAAATTAATCTTAAAGCTGGTATAAAAATTCTACAGAACAGTATTATCTTCTATCTATTTGCTTTATGGTATTATATTCTAAACCCATCACGCATCCAATTTGCTGAATTAGTGAAATTGAACAACTAAAGACAGCAGAAGTGTACACAGCACAGATTCTGGGTCAGTGCCAGCTACTGAGAACAGGATTACAGTCATGAGCCACAGAAAGGATAGCCTTAACTTTTTCCCAAACAAATCAGTTGCTCTAGTAACTACATGCCAGCAAAAACTCAACAGTTGACATTTCAGCTGTTCCTACCTGAAGGATTAAAAAAAAAAAAAAAAGGAAAAAACAAAACAAAAACCAAACACACACAAAAAAAACCCCAGAACAAAAATGACACAATGCTTAAATTATTTCAACATATCACACAGCTCAAAAGTAAAGTTTCAGAGCATCACAGGAGACAACCTGTAAGCAGAATTCCTTCTAAATAAACAAATCACCACACAGTTCTGAGAAAAAAACCTTAAGGAAGTTACTACATTCTTCCCATTTAACAGTAATGAAGCAACACTGAAACAGTCCCAAGCCCTGTAAAAAAGAACAACTGTTACTAACCACACAAATCTTCTGGGGCTGTGGCCAAACCCAAACATTTTGTTTCACACCCATGAGCTCTCAGTCTTTTCTGTTCTTCCCAGTATTTTCCCAAACTGGCACAAAAATACAAAGTGACTGTAGCTTCAGGCAGGTCTTTAACTACATTAAAAGTTTAAGCTTACAAAGCAATTTAGAGATCACATATTAGAAAATGCAAGCAACTTCTAAGGAGCAAGTTCCAGAACGCAAAATACATAACAGATAGCAAGCAAGTTCTCTATTATCCCTCTTTTGTTTTGTCTTGTATGTTACTACACACGCCAATAATAGCACAGTGTTTTTCATGCTTACTCTCAACTGCTAAAAGAAATTATGAGGGGACCTTACCTTTTGTATGTATTTAAAACCCAAGTTAGAAGGCTCACAATCTCATTTGCTTCCAGATCCTCTGCAGCAAGCTCTTGCATGCGGGTGGACAAAGCTTGGTGGTACATGTTTAGCAATTTGTTGAAAATGTCATAATGTGGAGGAAAACATTGATCCAGCAGGGTTTTAGCCACGAGGAGGTCATCAAGGACGTATTTACGTATGATTTCTAGATGGCGCACAAGCCACATTTTGTCAGATTCTCTAGTATCTGCTTGAGTGCCTTCAATTCGTGTGCTCACAGTTCTTTCCAAAATGTTGAACATCTTTTCCTTCCACTTCTTTGGTCTGCCAGGAGGTATAAACCCAGTTTGTTTCTTCCGGTCTAACATTCGCCTGTCAATTTTCTCCTCCCTCTCAATTATCCTAACAACAGAAACAAGCAAGGTTGGATCTCGACGGACTGTGACAAGAGATCTTTGCACCACCATCCAAAGTTGCTTTGCCAGCTCCTCAGAAAGTTTCTGCATATCCCCAAAGTACGTGTGGATGAGGTTCATGTCATGCGTGTTTTTGCTGTCCATGCGATACTGCTCATACATCAGGTTATCACGTGAACACTCTAAATCCATCAGTTTTCGATGAGCTTGCAGAAGTTCCCCTCTCTCAATCAGATCTTGGGTCTCCCTGACTATCTCTGGAACTGAAAGAAAGGCAAAGAAGAACAAACGAATGAGTAAAACAATACAATCAAGATACAAAGACTAAATACAAGACAATAAAAGCATTCTGAAACAAGCTGGAGAAAGCTGATTAATTCTTTTGAAATAATTTGAAGGAAATTATTTTGAAGTATACAAAAACTGTTAGTACATGATATATATCTTTGTACATTATTAACTATAATGCTCCATTACGATCAGTGGCTACACAAAGACCACAGTCCCAACAGAACATTATTTCCTTTCTCTCCCTTTCCCTCCCCTTAAAAAAAACCAACCAAATAAAAAAACAACCAAAACCCCATCAAGTCTACCATGAAACAGATGGCAGAACTAGCTTGCTTGTATGTTATACAAAAGGCTTTTAACTTGCCTGACTAAAAGTCACTTACCCTGTTGAACCTGAGGCTGCATATACCAAACAAATACTGATTTTTACCTCCTCCTTGAAGGAACAGTTTTTGCCTGCCTAAGGCACAAAGGAAGAATAGGAATCATTACCTATGCTGCTAAACTATTTGGAACTTTTTTCTTTATTACTTTTCAGTATTTGAGGAATACTATAGAAGAGGATTAGGATCCTGTGGGGGAAAGAACTGAAAAATCTCAGCAGAAAAATTGTCACTGCAAGAAGGTGGCTAGTGATAAAACTGTCAGCCCCCTAAGAGGTTTGAAAATACAGTTATACACAATCATTAATCATGATGAAAACCACTCCGAGCTAAACAGAAGTTTTGTAAACCAAGTGAAGTTATCAACTATACTGCTTAACAATCCCAGGGGTAGATGCTTCACACTAAAACCCTCTCAGAATGACAGAAAAGAAAAGGCTTATTGTCTCAATTGCACTCAGTGTAAAAGAAAACATCACCCCCAAAATAACTCAGCATTAGAACATAAAGAATTTTGTTGTTGTTCGTTATTTCTAAACATTGCATGTAAATACTATTTTTTTTTCCTTTAAGTTGCACACCATATCCCAGCTTGATACTGTAGCAGTTAGATACACTTTTACAGAGATCAAATAAATCCACCTGGTATGACTGGAAACAATTTTTCTTTTTATGTATATTTTGTGAATTTCTGCCAGGAGAGAAAAGGCTATTTAAATAAATCAAAGAGACATGGTAAGTTTAGCTCCCATTGCAGGGGTGAAATTCTTACACTTATTTATAAGTAGAAAAGTCCTGGCAAGGAATGCCCCTGATTCCAGATGGAATGGAATGTGTACCAAAAGGCTGCATAGAAGGACAGAGGTAATCCCATTTGCTTTATCATTACAGTACCCAATATATCACATTAATCTCATATAATTTGGAAAACCTTCACAGCAATGCAGAGGTGCAAGGAAGAAGTGTCTCCCATGAATAACTACTTTATGCACAAGTTGGTTTCTGTGGCTGTGCTGCCTGATTCTGAAGTGAGGACTGTGCACAGCTGAAACTGAACTTCAGGTAGTTTATACTTAAAGCTTGTATCACTATTGGAGATCACTGAGGCTCCTAACTGTTGTATGAGGAAAAACTGCCAGGGAATCTTTCACTGCAGATCTTGCTGGTTTGTATCTCACCTTTGTCTGAAAAAAAAATCACTTTAAAATAATTTGGGACTATTTTTACCCAACAGGTTTGCTATAGGTGTCCAACTCCAGGACATTCCAGGCCTTTCCAAATTTTCTCTAAGTTCCACTTGCATATTCTAAGTTCCACTTGCATATTCCAGTCTTCTATACTAAACGTGTTATCCCAGCTACTGACTGCTAGTAAGAAGCTTCTTTGCGACTTGATAGGGCTGACTAAAAGTTCTTACAGCACTCACTATATATTAAATGGTTACCAGCTACAACATGGTATGTGATTCTTCCTTAATTCTTCATTCCCAGGGAGGTTTAAAGTTCTTGACATTACTTGACAACCCTACAGCTGTTAGTACCATTTTAAAGTGCTTTCAGTGTGTGATAGATTCTATAAAGACCTTTAGATTACCTGAAAAGATGTTCTTGAGATTTTCTACAGCAGCTGCCAGTTGGCTATGTTGCACTACAGCATCCTTAACATCTTTGAGGTTTTCTATGGTGTTGATGCTCTGTCTCCAGTCCTTATTGACATCTATCAGAGACTGCTGAATGTCCTTTACATCATTCAGTGCATTGTGCAGTTGACTTAAACCTGTTCGTACTCCATCTAACTGTGACTGGATTGCTGCCTTAAAAATACAAAGAAAGTTGTGTTAATCATTGTAAGTTCAATGTCTTCAACATTTCTCAAGAATTAATTTTCATTTCAGTATCTAACATTCTCAGAAGAAAAAAAATCCAACAAACCTGAAAGTAATACTATAGCTTACGAGAAATGCGTAACTTATTTTATCTGCACACCTGCTCTTTTTTTGAAATTCTGAAGTTATATCTAGTTGTAATGGACCTAGATACAACTAGTTCACCCACAGACCTAACACAGGAGCTTCGGCAGATAGATCATCTCTACAAATCTCTCTTAAGCCAGGATCATGAGAAGGCTGAAAGATTTCTTTGAAATTAATTTATGTGGGAAACACAAAGGGATATATGAGAAGAAAGCTGATCCAGCTTTCTTGGTATGTACAGATTCACAAAGCATTCTACTGAATCAATTACAAATTTTGACTGGCAAATGAAACATTCTAAAAACACCATGTAATTCTAAAGTGTTTTTCAAAAACAAAAAAAAATAATTTCCTCCGGCCTGTCACGTCTGAAAGAAAAAAAAGAAATAATCAAAAGGAAGTCTGTCATAACAAAGAAAAACACAACCCAAAAACTCAACCTGAATAAAATTTCATCACTGAAATGTCAACAACCAGACCAACAATCCAACTACTACATTATTTTGGCATGCAGGGAGGTTATTGATATAGATGTTTCATCACATGTGACACTTGAAATAATGACTCTTCAAATAGGCTGTTAGTCCTGAATATCATCTGACAGTCCTGACACCTTACAGAAAATGCATTATAGGGCATAGCTGAGTGAAAGAAAACAGATCACATCCACAACATGTTTTTTTATATATGTGTTTTTAAAAAGTTGTGACTAAGAGATGAAATCAGGTGAGTGGAGAATGAAACTGGAAATAACAGACTTCACAAGCGAAGACAGTGAAAACTCAGTTACATCTCAAGAATGTGAAGTAACCTGTAAAGATATCAGGTATTAATGGTTTTGCTAACCTCAAAACACATTTTTTGCCAAGATCAAAACACATTTTTTGCCATACTTTTAGGGCCAAAAAGCTTGGGCAGTCGTGGAACTTTTTGTCTGATACTAGAAGCCAAAGAGGAAATCCTGGTAACTACGAACATTTATTGTGTTTTAAATGTACTGGGAAAGTCCCAGAAAAATTAAGCGATTCTTAAGTGACCACTATTTATGTACTTCCAAACTATGACATGCTGATTTTAGTGATAAAGACGCATTCTCCTGTCAGACTCAGTACAATTAAGCACCGTTAAGGAATTTTTATACAGTATTTATCTATAGAACTGCTGCATTAACACATTTTTCCTTTACAGGAACTGAGGTAATTAGCATATCAAACATTCAATATCAGACACAATCTTCTGAAGCAGACTATGAAGTATTCTAAAAATCACATGACTACTAAATGTTCAATACTTTTGATTTGGTATTTCAATTTCTTCCAATGCCGCAGATCTTCTCAGTATTACATATCAAAATGTTGCCTATTTAACTTTTGCAGAAATTTGCTTATGTTAAACAGAAACAATCACTACTCTTGGTCATTGACACAGCCAAGAAAAATTCTAAATACAAACATCCACCCATGTTCAGTTTATCTTCTAATAGTCAGCTGGGCCAGGAGAGGGGGCGGAGGGAGCAAGGCATGTCCCAGCATTGTGGACTTCACTTCCTAGAATACATATTCATCTTAGATTGGACTGACCATTGCTGTATTAAAAAAATAAACCCAAGCCATCCTAGGAATAGAGCTTAAAAATTCATCTTTATCTCTTTTCAAGTGACAGCCCTCAACATGAAGCCATGGAACCAGGATCCTGGCTGCATGGTCTCCTAGGGCCCTGTGGTTCAAATTCATGACTGTACAGCTGCTAAGAATCGAAAGGTAGAAGATTTGAGCATGCTTATACTCAGGAAAAGCCACAATCTAGGAACATTCCTAGGATACACACACGGTATTCCTTCAGGGTGAGAGAAAACCCAAACCTAACTTCTCCCACTGACTGAATAAGCGCACAAACAAAGATGGCTGTCAATACTCGTAACTTTTCAGGCTCTGGAATAGAATCCAAGCAGCTCTTCACCCTCATTTTGGACTGTAGAGCCCTGAAGTACCAGCCTATAGTACCAGATGGTGCTTAGCCACTCATCATTTCAGAGTTCCACTACCAATCCTCAAAACACCGCTTCACTAACTGCCAGCAGTCTCACACATGAAGCAGATGAGTCTGACAGAGTGCAAAGTAGTTTTTCCTGTAAGAATTTGTATAATGCAGGAAGAAACACAGAGGATGCAAGAAATGGACGTGACTAAACATTTGGGAAAGGATATAAGGAGAGGAGTAGGATAACCAACTGGAGGAGATGCTGTTTATATGGGCAGAACACCATTCCAGATCTCTGCTGCTTCATCCCTGTGACACATAACTATTACTCTGGTTTTCTACTCTTCACCCTGGATTGACTCAATTGTCTTGACTCATCTGAATAAAATTATAACAAAGATAAAAGCACATCCAGCCAGAAAGAAGCACAAACATGTTCATACTCGAAGATTTACCATGTGATCATTTACACAGATGACGTAGCTGAGGTTTTTCAACTGTAATCCAACCTGAAAAGTCTGCAACTCCTTTGACTGGAGATCCTGATGACCCTGTCTCTCCCTCTTCCACACCATACATATTCACAGTTTTACTACACAGTGAGAGCATTTCTTACATCCTCTGTGTGCTCCATCCATTATAGCAATTCTTAATGGAAGACGCACATTGCATCACTAACCATCACCTGCTTCCAGAATGCATCCTTGAATGGATTAAGGGGTATTGAACTTCTTTTTGGAAGACATATTTCTGACCCTCTGTGAATGACTTAAAGATAGCTTAAGGAAATTGACAAGGAAACTAGCTATAAAGTGGATTTAGGCACCTATTTTGTTCAGTCATCACTGTCTATAGAAGCAGCCAGTAAGCAAATGACTGTGCTCATATATTATAAATAGATCACAGTAACTAAACAACTGATTCATTATTAATAGACTCCACTACATGCTTCCTGCTTTACATCTGAAACAACCAGACCTAGTATCAGAAAAATTCCCATTTCTGTGTTACAGACAAAAATTAACAAGTAATTTGCTAAGAGATGTTTTCACTGTTAAAGAAGACAGACTCTTCTACTTCAGGCAGACTCCCACAAAGGAGTCATCAAATAGCTGTAAGAGGAGCTAACTCACTCAAAACACAACATTAGATACAATGTATACCATCCATTTTGATCTGGAAAACCAAAATACATTTCCTGAATCACTTTAAGGCTCTACTCTTACTTTATATAGCGGTCTAAACTGACTGCTGGCTAGGGAGTGCCAGTGAAGGAAGAAAACACAGAACTCAGTAACATATAGATGCTAAACATAGGATGACCTTACTCTCATTTCAGGCTGAGTCTCTGCGTGCACATGTGCATGTGTGCACTCACATGTACACATGTGAAGGAGGGGGAAAATCAAGAAGTACACTTCTGAAAGAGACAGGAATGTGATAGAGTTTAGCTATCTTCCAGAAACCCATGTAAAAATCAGAAACTAAACTGACCCATCTTTTTCAGATAAAATCATCAATTTTCTGTTACAAGATCAGCAATCAATCATTAAGACAAAGGTATGTTGGCTGGCAGGCCACACAGCACAAGGCTAGCAGTCCATGGATACACTGTAGAAGTTACAGGACATAGGAACAACATTGCAGGAAGATGTACAGCATTAGTTTGCATTACTTTCAGGATGCAAAGTTTCTGTTTTGGACACAGGGCAAAAACTAAAGTTCGTGGTTTAAATCTGGATGAAAAATGTAGAATCAAGAAACAGAAGGAAAAACATTCATGATGTACCACAGACACTCGGGTTTATCAAACTTTGTACCTTGAGTCGAGCTTCTACTGAAGCCTTCTTACGAGCTTCCCTCCTGCGATACTGCTCCACTTTATCCAGCTGATCAGGGCGCTGAAGCATTCCTGCTACTCTCTGAACAGCCGTTGCAACTGCTTCCCTATCTGTTTCCTCCATTGTTGGTTAGGAACTCAAAATGCCTTCATAATTTAACAGTACTGAAAAGAAATGTAACAGTTTTAGAGACTACTTTTTCATTTGATGGATTCGTGTCATTTCAGAGTTAGTAACCGGAGAACTAAATTTGACAATTAAAGCAGTACAACTTGACAGACGCATCATTAGGTTGCGTTATAAAAAGCAGTAAACAGAATTCTAAAAGAATTGCATTTAAAGGCATTAAATTTATTTTAAATTCTGCTGCCACAACTACAGATTATAATCTCTTTTATCCATATTATTCCTTGAATGTAGCAATCTACTTTCAAAGCAGCCTGCATTCATATAGCCACCACATCACTTAATCTGAACAGTGAAGAAGTGTGCAAAGTGCACAGAACTGGAAGAGCAAGATCAAGAACACTTAGGGTTGAGAGAAAGTTTGATAGGTGAAGGAAAATGGAAACACACCCCATCACCTAACAAAAAAACCCCAGCCAAACCAAAACCAAAACCCAACAAACAAGTGCAACAAAGGAAATTACTCACCACCTCCCTTAGGCAAACTAATGCTCCAGCCAGTCTCTGAACAACAGCTACTCTGAAAGCCCCAAATCCCTTTTTCTTCCTCTACCTCACCTTTTATTACTGAGCAAGACATTATATGGTTGGGCCAGTTTGGTTCTGTTGTCCCAGCTGTGTTCTCTCTCAGACTCTTGCCCATCCCCAGCCTACTCAAGGGGAGCAAAGACAGAATAAGAAAAAGACAAAGCCTTGACCCTGCATGAGCACCCTTCTGCAACAGCCAAAACACTGGTGCATTATCAGCACCGTTCTGGCCACAAATCCAAAACACAGCACCCCATGGGCTGCTATGAAGAAGGTTAACCCTATCCTGGATGGAATCAGTGCAGCATTAGCAGAATTCAGCATTTTAGAGCTTAACAGAGTTCAAAAAGATTCCAGGCAAGATTTGCCCTGGAGCTACTCTGAAAGACCCTAAGTCTGTGTCTCAAGTTGCTTCATCCAGTATCTCAAGATATGTACTTCTAGTACCTTAACAAATTACAAGCATTCCAGAATTATTTCTACAGTTAAACTTGCGTCTCACTTTATCTCCTCAGCTGTGGAACCATATCCATCCCTTCCCTGCTAATGGCCTGTTTAGCTCAAATAGTGTTTGATTTCCTACTCTACATCTCAAGGTGCAGGATCTATTCCTACCACTCACATTTTTGAATGAATACTCTGGTTTTGCTTAGTGCAACCCATTTCCAAGCTATTAGGACTGCATCTACAGTTTAAAACTTATTTTAAAATTACAGCTTACTACAGAAATGGTATCTGCAGTCGACAGCTTTATGCTGAATTATTGCCTTTATTAACAATTCCAAATACCTTCAACAGAGTCACGGTATCGTTAACCCACACAGGCACCATCCAGGCACACTCAGAAGATGTCACGAACAAATTTAGTATCCAGAAAACCACAGTGTCTTAACTGATTACGTGCTAAGTTGCTGAGGTAGGAGGGCTGTTGCACAACTTCAACCATTCAAAAGGAAGAGCAAACTTGAAGAAACCACACCAAAATTACAAAGGGGCTATGAGACAAAACCACAAACATCTTCCGAGCAAGGAAGAAATGAACAGAAAAAGTCCCGAGTAGTTCCGGGGAGGCTTCAGCTGCAGACATCCCCCCATCCTCGGGACTCACGCCCCGGCCGGGAGCCGAGGAACGAGCCCATAAGGGAGACGCCCTCAAAGAGAGGGACCCCCGCCCCCTCCAGAAAGGAGCTTCGGGGCTGGAGGTGCTCGGCGGCACCCAGCTTTGGGGCACAACCCCTCAAAACAAAGCTCGGAGGAAGCTGCCGCAGCCCCTGCCCGGCAGTCCGGCTCCGCCCGGCTCCTACCGGCCGCGCTTCCTGACAGGGGTGGCTCAACTCGAATTATCGGCACCGACGCAGGTGCCCGTCCCTGCCGGGCAAAGGCCGGAGACCCATTCTCAAGCTTGTCCAGGTCTCTCTGGATGGCATCCTGTCCCTCTAGCATGTCAACTGCACCACTCAGCTTGGTGT
>JANHFX010022589.1:0-17620 GCA_027560015.1 Chloroceryle amazona | reverse complement strand
GGTGCAGGACTCTGCACTTATCCTTGTTAAACCTCATTAGGTTCTGCTCTGCCCAGCTCTCCAGTCTGTCCAAGTCTTGCTGGATGGCCGCACAGCCTTCAGGTGTATCTGTCAATCCTCACAGTTTTGTGTCATCAGCAAACTTACTGAGGAGATCCTCTGAGGACACTCTGACCTGGGAGCTCTTGGAATTGAGAGGGCCTTGATGATCCAGCTTGCCCCCTGGCCTTTTGTTTTATATAGTGTCATAGATGTATTATGAGAGACTCGTTTTCTTCTACAGTGAAAATGTAATGATATATGAAGATAAAGCCTGATATTTTAACTATGGATATGATACTTTATCTGCTCAGATGGTATGATCTTGCATCATGACAAACTGTGCAGAAATGTTCAAGGTAGCCCTTTGTCCAGGTGTCACATTAGCTTAGATGGAGTGATCACTGACGACGTTGCTTTTGTTGTTGTTGTTGGATATTTTTTGCACAACAATGCACTGGGCCACATAAGCCCTAAAAAATGCCCAATGAAAAGGAGGGGAAAAAAAAAAAGTCTTTTCCTCTCTTGTGCTTTCCCTACATAGGTTGATCCAGTGTTTCTTTGAAAGGTCTGCCAGAGGCTGTTTCTCTTTAGGCTAATCCAGCAGAGACCATAACTCCCACAGTTATAACTGTGGTGTCTCTGACTGGTAGATTAAAACCTGACCTTTTTATATGAGAGTAGGCCAAAGATTTTTAACTGCAAAGAGAGCATTATGACATTTAAAAAAAGTCAATGTCAAACATGGAAGTTTACACAGTATGTTCCATTACAGAATACAGAAGATGGTTTAAGGCCTCATACTAATTTATCAAGAAAAAGTGGCACCTCAGTGGTACCTATGAGGTACCTAGGCTACTTGAATTACTACAGTGTAGAAGAACTGAAAAATGAATCTAGCACTAATCCAATGATAATACTAAAGATTTTCTAGAAGAAGCAAAATGTAATACTGTAGTCACAAAAAATTATGTGTCTATGGAAGGTCTAAGAAGTTTTCAACTGTATTAAAATACAATGATTTATGAAAACAAAAATACAGCAATGCCCCATACCACTATTGTTTTCAAATACCATTATATAATTTAACCTAGGACACTCTGATAATCCCTTAAAGAACATAAGGTGTATTAAGCAAAACCAATTACAAAATTATCAGATAGATTTATAGATTATCTTTCTTGGATCTTTTCACATTCTCTTCAGTATTTCTGTGTTTTCTGTGCATCATTTTCAGATGGTAGATAGTCCTGAAAGAAAAATTCAGCAATATGCTGGTATTTGTTTAATCATTTGACAGGTAAACACTTTTCCAGTAGAGCATCATATTTTAGAATTAGATAGTAAAAATCTAGCAGTGAAATTATTTTATCAGTAGCATAAAGTAGAATCTGTGGAGTTACTTTATTTTTTTTTTATTTTTTTTTTTCTGTTAAAGGGCTAAAGAGTTAACCTTTCTGTTAAAGGTTTGTTTCTGCCTGTTGGTTAAGCCCAAACAGGTCTGTCTTGTCTTCACAAGACGCCCTCCTTCAGCCATTTTGGCTGACAGCTTAACAGATCTCCAGCCCGAGAGATAGCACAAGAATCTCATGGTTGTAAACATGTCAGCCTTTCTCACAAAGTGCACTAAATTAGCTGTATTTCTGTCTCAAGGTAAGCTAGGCCATTAACCTAGGCCGTTATGCCATACCTTTCATTCATTAAATAAATTTAAAGAATGGAAGAGGTTGATCTACAGTAGTCTTCAGTGAAGTGCATGGCAGGAAGAAAAGCCCCTCTAACAAACCTGCAAATATCCCATTACACCTGCTATGAAAGTGGAAACAAGTTCAGAGAAACTCCATGTAAGAGTTGTGGTAAAGTCTGGATCTGTAGCTTTTGTAATCTTCATGCCATAGTGCTTTAGATAGTCTTTGGGTGATTAGAACCCACGGATAGAATTGCAATGTTGCTGTTTTTCCAAAGTAGAAATGTACGATTTTGAGAGGCCATTACTCTTTTATTTATTATATGTGCTCTTTAGATTTCATGCCAGGATTTCACTGCTCTTTGAAAACTCTAGAACTGAAAAGTACCCAACTTTTTTTGTCTCAGAATTATCTTTGATGGTAGATGGAGACCATGTTGTGCAATTCATGAGCATCTCTCTTGTCAAATAAAGGAAGAAAATAATTTTTGATCAAGACATTGTGTTCTTTATATAATGTTTCTTTCCTGTGGTTTAGAAGCTTTTTGTACATCTAAGACGATCAGCCATAAAGGTGGGTAAATAATAAGCATTAACAGGATAGCTAACAATTCTCTATCCCTTCCATCATTTTTCCTTCCATTCTCCTTTTTTTAGCCCTAGACAGCATGATGTGTGCCTTTCTGAATCCTGTGAAATTTCTATATTCATATTGTTACTGAAGTGAATGGCCTTTGGGACTATTGGCAAAGGTGATCTTGGATGGAGACCTGTTCAGGAAAGGTTAGGAGTCTGAATTGAGTATATTGGAGGTTATTGGGTGAAGAAATTGCCTTGAGAGTGTGAAAGCATGCTGACATATATGTTCATGAACTTAAAATTAATTTTAAGTGGAAACAAGTTTGTTCCCAAGTAGATGCCATGGACTACACAAACTATTTCAAAGCAATCCAAAGAGGCTCTTGCCTGTTTAGGTTCAAGAGGAAATGATTTGACTCTTTATCCATTATAAACTCTAGTTAAGACACACTTCCTAAAAGTTACTCTATAAGTTGGTCTAGGTAGATTCATGGAATCATAGAATCATTAGGGTTGGAAAGGACCTCTAAGATCATCAAGTCCAACCTTCATCCTAACATCTCTCTATCCACTAGATGATAGCCTCAAGTGCTGCCTCTACTCCTTTTTTTAAACACCTCCAGGGATGATGACTCCACTATCTCCATGTGCAGCCTGTTCCAGTGCCTAACCACTCTCTCAGTGAAGAATTTCTTCCTAATATCTAATTGAAATCTCCCCTGACGCAACTTGAGGCCATTTCCTTTGTTTTATCATTAGTAATTTGGGAGAAGAGACCAACACCAGCCTTGCAACAACCCCCTTTTAGGTAGTTGTAGAGAGCAGTAAGGTCTCATCTCAATCTTCTCTTCTCTAGACTAAACAATCCCAGTTCCCTCAGCCTCTCCTCATAAGGCATGCTTTCCAGACCCCTCACCAGCTTCGCTGCCCTTCTCTGGATCCACTCCAGCACCTCAGTGCCCTTCTTGTACTGTGGTGCCCAAACCTGGACACAGTACTCAGGGTGCAGTCTCATGAGTGCCGAGTACAGGGGCATGATCACCTCCCTGCTCCTGCTGGCCACACCATTTCTGATACAGGCCAGGATGCTGTTGTTTTTGGCCACCTGGGCACACAGCTGGCTCATGTTCACCTGTCTGTCCACCAGCACCCGGAGGTCCCTTTGCCAGGCAGCTTTCCAGCCACTCCTCCCCAAGCCTGTAGCGTTGCCTGGGGTTGTTGTGACCAAAGTGCATGACCCGGCACTTGGCTTTGTTAAAATTCATCCCATTGACCTCAGCCCATCACTCCAGCCTGGCCAAATCCCTCTGCAGAGCCTTCAAATGTAATATTTATATATATTTGTGAAAACACTTTTTATTATCTCTTGCAGCGGTGGCCAGGCTGAGTTCTAGCTGAGCTTTTGCCCCTCTTTCTACACGTGTTCTTGCTACAGGAGCTAACTAAATCCCCTACTCTTCCTGAGTAGCCTGCCCCTTCTTCCAAAGGTGGTAGACTCTCCTCTTTATCCTAAGTCCAAGCAAAAGCTCCCTGTTCAGCCAGGCCAGTCATTTTCCCTGCCAGTTTGTCTTACGACACATGGGGACAGCCTCCTCTTGTGCCTTTAAGAGCTCCTTCTTGAAAAAAGTCCAGCCTTCCTGGATCCTTTTGCCCTCTAGGACTGTACCCCAAGGGACTTTCTCAACCAGTGTTCTAAACAGGTTGAAGTCTGCCTTTCAGAAGTCCGTGGTAACAGTTCTGCTGACCCCCCTCCTTACTTGGCCAAGAACTGAGAACTCTATCATTTCATGGTCGCTAAGCCCAAGACAGCCTCCAACAACCACATCACCTCTGTTTGTAAACAACAAGTCCAGCAAGGCACCTCCCCTGGTGGCCTCACTTACTAGCAGAGTCAGAATGACGACATGTTTTATAATACTAGTTTTACTTTAACAGGACTCTCTGTGTTGCGGTGCCTTGTAAATTAATGTATTAAATCTGGAGCAAATCAGGTTCCTTGGGCAGTGTTCAGAAGTCAGAGGCCTGTTTCTAATGACTAATTGTTCATAAAGCTTTCAAAATGCAGCTGAATAGCATGAAAGAAAAATAAATATCAGACTGCAACTCAGTAAAACACAAGAACATTTTTCCTTGGGCTTTAATCATAGGTGGGACAGCAAAGCAATTTATTTTTGTCTTTTTTTTCTTTTTTCCAAATAATGTGGTTTATCAATAGAGCTTGTATAAGACTGTAAGAATAAATCTTTCCTATGAGGAAACTTAAGTAATAGGATTAAAATTTGGACCATGTAATCTTAAACAGTTCTTTTTCTTTGAAAGCTTATTGGTGTTAACTAGTTCTAATTGAATGACTTTAAGGATCTCAAAAGCCTGAATCAGGCTAACTTGTTAAATAGGATAGATTTCCCAAGTAACAAATTTAATGATCAGCTTTGAAAGATAGGCTAAGAGATAATCAATAACCCCCTAGGGATGTGTGATCAAGCTTAATGGATTTGATCAAAGCAGGTTTTCCTAGTATTTATAGTTGCTTTTCACTATATAGTTAAGAAAACATATATTGTTTAACTGAAGAAAACAAAGAACTCATGTAGTCTTATTTATCAAGTTACTCATGTTAGTAATTCTAGTATTGTCAAACTAATCTATCCTTAAAATACTTAATGGGAATTTCACCATGTGGTTTTAAAGCATTGAGAGAGTAACTTAATCTTATTGGAGTTAGATTGATATGCCTTGCCATGTGGTCAGGAAGGTGTGCTCAGAAAAATGTCTTGTCAGTTGTTTCTTTTAATGGTAGTAATAGGTATTGCTTAATGTTTTTGTGTATTTTTTTTCACCACACACTAGCTCAAAAAATGAATGATATTTTTCAGGACATTTAATACCTTTTTTCTTTAAAAGCCATTTTCCTGACAGACATTGAACAAAATACCTTTATGGTTAATTCCTGGACAGGTAATGCAGGGACACCACAGAATCTACAGTCATAATTAGACAGACCTTGTTATAGTCATTGAAAGAGTTTATGGATAACTGGTGTGTCCAAAAATTCTTTGTGCAAACTACAGCTGGACACAGCTAAAGCTCTCTGGGTGAGCATATATTAAATGTCTCTCAAGTATACTTAGATGTGGACACAAATAGTAAAGATGGGACATTGGGACTTCGAAAAGCTTCTAGATTCTGAGGGTTTCATAAAGAGTCATTAGGAGAATTAGAACAAAAATTCAAGACTTCTAAGTGAAAGAAAAAGCATGGCAGATAACTTTTCAAAACATACTATCCTTTACCATTCATTCCTTGTATTTCAGACTTGCTGTTTTCCTTTTAAAAAGAAACTACTGTAGTATTCTTCAGTAATAAATCCCAGTAGTGCTATTGTAAGATATCTCTTAAATAAAAAGGGAAAGAAAACCCCTTTTAAAATAGTTTTGTACTCTTCTTTATGTGTTATTTTTGTATGATGAGCTTTGTTTGCTGTAATATACAATCACATTGACTTACTCGTCTGACACTGATGAATCTGTTCCCTTTTTTTTTTTTTCAGACTTGGACTGGCCTGCTTTTCAAAAGGTGCAGAAATTAAAAGAATTCTGATGGTAAAAGGAAAATTTTAATGTCTGGCAGTCATGGCTTTATTTGCATTTCTGACTAACATTTCTCAATTCACTTCATCCTGCTTTGTAAACCAAAGGAGATCTTGAGAGGTAATATCCTGCTGCTGCTTTGTTTAAACTTGTTCCATGTCCCTGTCTGAATATTGGTCTGTTTTGTCTCGACCTAAAACAGAATAAGTGATTATAATACACAAAATTCTGGTAAATGCTTCCTATTCTCTGCCTTTCTCATAAGAGTCTTCCACTTGGTAGTCACAAAGCCTAGAGGCAAAAATCTAATAGCTTGGATTAAAACTTTTCACTGAAGACATTTTCATTTGTTCTTAAAATAAGCAAATGGAAGATACTACAGAAAACCTGTAGAACCTCTGCTTCCAACTGTTATTACATTACCGTGGAGGAGTTCCTCTGCTTATTTTCTGTCCTGCTTCAGTGTACACTTCAGTGTGTCTAAAAGACGATGCTGGTGTGGCATTATGTAAGAGTTCAGACAGAGCTTTTTTCATTGCAAATGTGTCTAGTAAGATGGACATCTTTCAAAGTTAGCTATTCAGTTAGCAATTGCTTTTTGTCATATTTGAATCCTGTGCACCCTCAGAGAATATATTTCATCTGAAAGGAGGTCAGAAGAGCTACAGGCAGACATAAAGAGAAAAATGCAATCCTTGTGAAGTCCCCTGTTCATTTTCCTCTATTAATTCACAACAGGTATTGGTATGGGCTTAGTATCCTGTATTAGTACAATTTTAAGCAACAATAGAATAGAGAATGTAGAAAGTACAAACAGTTTTCAGTGGCTATATAGTCTAGGTGTGGAACCTTGATAAACATTTTTTTCCTTTTTTTTTCCTTTTTTTTTCTATCGTTAACTGAGAACAGTAGATCTGAATCTGTTTTCATTCATAGTGGTATAATACTTATTATGATAAAATTATTGGATTCAGTCCTGGGAACTTGTTGGGTTTTTCTCATTTGTTCCTTTGAAATGTATTCTGAGTTTCAGTGAGGAGAACAAATGTCAGGAGGGAAATGACCAAAAGCTGTTGGAAATTTCCAGGTACTTTCACTTAAAAAAAAAAAAAAAAAGTTGTCTGTGTTTTTTTTTTTTTAACAGAAATTTAGAAACGTATTTTGTATTAATTTTGCTTCAGCTTAAAATGTTATGGGGAGAAAGGGAAAATGGGGAAAGAGAGAGGAAAAACAAGCAAGATAAAAAATGTGTGGTTTATCAAATTTTCATTAAAAAAAAATCTTAACAGAATTTTTTAAGAACTGTGTATTTCTAAAATTTACCATTCAGAATGGCTTGCCTTTTCATCCATCTCTGGTTTCTAATATCTATAGGTTTCAAAAGTCATCTAGACATTGTCCAATACTCAGAAATATTTCTAGCTTGCACAGTGCAACAACATAATAATTCAGGAGGTTCACTGCAATAGAACTGCACAGACACTGACACAACAATCTTATAACAAGATTACAGCTGGTAATTTCATTAAATTTAAATTAGTATTTTTTATGTGACTCAGCATAATTAAATATTTTCTGTTTCTTGCATTTCTGCTCCATCCTTTTTCCACTCTTCCATACACTTAAATGTACAATTTCGACAGTATGTTTACAGTTCAATGCGATACTATTTCCATACTATTTACCATTGTTTCCATACTATTTACCATTGTTGAAGAGTTGATAAAGCTAGTTACAAGAGATACAATTTTCACTAGCAAATTGTTGCATAGTTTTAATTTATTCATTTTAGTCAAGTGTTTTCATACAGATCCTCTCGGATTCACACACAGTGTTGAAGGGTTAAAATGCAAATGAGGCTCATCTCTATGTACTACATATTGCCTATTAAACATGACAATAGTGATATGAATTAAATTAAATTTAGGATATTTGAGAGGCAAGAATACCCATGCAGACCTCAGAACTATTTATCTGCTTTCGTAAATGAGAAGATATACATCATACTTTATATGTGAACTTCATATGTCAAGTTAGACTTATATATGACACTATGAACTTGTCTTGACCTTTGCAGATTTATCATTTTCAATTGCACTCAGAAATATTTCTCAGAGATAAACTGCATTTTTAACAGATGCTTTGCTTACAAAATATAAGCTGTCATTCTAGTGATGAGTTAATTGAAGAATATGCCTGCAATCTAGTATGAAAGTAGTGTAGTCTTCCTTAGAATTTACTGGCTAACAATTAAACTTCTATTAAGCAACTTAAACTATGGTTTATAATGGTGGCTGGTGAATACTAGAAATTGTATTGCACGAGTGCTAACTATACAAGCACAAAAATGACTGCCTTTTTCATGTTCCCTGTACTCTCTATGTGTGCATCTTTGAGAAACTTTTCTCCAACTAGCATTGATTCTATTGCTTCTTCATCTTTGCAGTGCCTTCCTACGGCCATGAGCATGGTCCTAACCAAGGTTTGGAGGAGAGATCGATCCAACTTTAAAAATCTTCTTTTCTTACATAGAGAAGTTCATGTCCTTTGAAATGCTGAGATCAGTAGCCTTCCAGATTCAGGGCATTTTCTGAAAGTAGCAGCTTGATCCATAATGATGTTGAACATGGGGACCTCAGCTGAGATTTTCTGATTACCCAGAAGGAAGAGCCACTGAACTCAGCATCATCAGAATCAGGCCTTAAATAATTGGCCAGTAGCCTGAAGGTTTGTGTCACGTTTTGATATTGTTATTGCTTTTCTGCTGATTTCCTTGACCTCATTACTCATTTTTTTCATAGACTCACCAAATGTACAATTTGGCTTATTTAGTTATAAAGCATAATGGCAACTAATGATAGAATTTTAGTCCTTTTTTCTTCTTTTGTAAAACAAGAACAAGGATCTGGAAAGTAGGTAAATACTCTTCAGGGTGTCTGCTGTTCCACAGCTGAGAAGCACTTGCTGGCCCTCACATCACTCCAACTGTCACAGCTTTATGATTCACTAATGACAAAACTAAATCCTCTCTCCTTCAAATGTTGCCGTCTGGGATAAGAGATATTTGAGATGGTGTTAAAATGACTACTGTGCCTTTAAAGCCTCTGTTATGCTGAAAGCTGATGAGTATTTGAAATTTCAGTGTGCTTTTTGAGTGTCTAACCAGTGAAACAGAGATTTTTAATTCTACATTTAGAACACAAAACTTGCCCAAGCAATTTAATTCTTTTTACAGCTTTCCTAAAATCGTTGCAATCTATGTGATGGAGGGTGGGTAGCAGGAAAAAATGTTGGGGAAGTTTGCTGTTACAGCTCAGCCTGTTTTGTAGCCTTTGCTTGCATTTTACTGCAGAGACAATTCTCTAAGATCTAATAAAGGAAGATTAATTTTGGTACTTAGCTTTTTGTCATTTGTACAGAACTAATTCTAAATACATTTCCAGAATGCTGTGGCCATCAGTACCCTGGATTCCCAATGGATGGCACTGGGTGATAGTGCCACATGGCAATACTGGACACAAGAAAAATGCGGTGAGGGTATTGTATCAAGCTGGGCATTTTTCACATATTTACAGCTTCCATAGAGGCCGCTGTTACTGCTTTCTGGTTTGTTTTAGGACATCAAAGGTGACCAACTACTAAGAAGCATTGCAGCAAAGACTCCAGTCTCAGAAATGCCTGAATACAGAAACGATCAGCAGTGCTTCAGTGGGTCATCTTGATTGCCTTATGCCAGAACACTTGTGGTGACACAGGAAAGCTATTGTCATATGTGCTTATTTTTCAAACTAGGCTAGTATTTTCAGCACTAAAAACTATTCACTTCCAATGTTCACTTCTGCTGTGTGAATCAACTGTGATGCAAGACCTGTCTTTAAACTTGCTGGTTTAGGCTGCAGATGCCACAGCAAAGGAGCTAGTGCAGGCTGCAGAAACTGCTTAAGAAGCAGAATGGGTACTTGGGAAGACAGGAGGAACAGAAAATGGGGTTATGTCAGCTGTACTGTAACAATGAGCAAAGCATACCAAAGATCCAGGTACTTCAGTGTCCGTCACAGCCATTGGCCAAAAGGTGATTTCTGGGGATAAATGTAGAAGATGCAGACATAGTGGTTTTTTTGTTTGTTTCAAAGCTGAAGAAATCTAATATGCTTGGTTATTTCTCATTCTCATGCCATTTCATACCTTTGACAGGCATCATTGCCTTCTGTGAATCTTTTTGAGATGGAGACCAGAAATGCATTTGCCAATATGCTTTCATAGCACAGTTTTTGTACTGTTGGCACCATGTTTTTGTTTCCTAATAACTTCTGTTTGATTTGGTTTTGTGTCCATTGTTGATCATTTGTCTGCCAGGTCCTAAGCTGAGGTTGAAGCTACTGTGTTGCTGTAGCTGTTTGGAAGCAATACTACTACCCTCCTGTATCGTTAATTTATTTTAGGGTGAATGGTTACAGTTCACCACTTAAATTTCTGTTTAGACCAAAACCTTTTAATTTATGCTAGTAGGCAAGGAAAGCACATGTTTTTTTTATTTCCAAGTGAATGTCTCTACTTTCATGTGATTGTTGGCATGAGTGACTTGGTGAGAGTCAGGACTTGGTGTGAGTTTACAGCAACAGCTAAACTACAGGCTTTTAGAAACAGAAAAGAGTGGATTCCAGACTTTTGGGATAAGCTACATCAGGGGAGAATAATTGTATCTGCAGACTTTTTGTGTATTATTTGTAAATCTTACAAAATACTTCTTGATGTGTTCTTGAAGCCAGTTTGTAGCAGGAGATAGTATCTTTAGTTTTAATATTTTTGAAAGGATTATCTATTCAAAATTTTAATCAATATATGTGTGTTTCAAGTTGTAAAGTCTAAGATGCGTCTTTCAAGCAATACTTATTTCCTAAAATGTTGAATTACCCAGTTAATATTTATAAGTATCATAGTTGGAGTCAGTAAAACTCCATATTGTTGCTAGGGTTTATAGTATCAGAAGATTCTGTTGTTCTGTTTTCACTCTGTAAAACAAGGATGATTATTAGCTCTCCACTACCTGGGAGCACGTAGCAGCATTTTTGAAAGCCTCACTGACTACCACTGACTCCATGACTGTATAAAAACCTTTTCCTGCTACAGAGCTTTTCAAATTCAGAAGATAGCTGCTGTGTTCTGAGTGCCTTTACACTGAATTACTAGACACAGTACTTTCTCACAGTAGGTGGATGTTCTTAATTTTTTTTATCTCTTCTTCCATTTTCTCTTTATTTTGCATCAGAGAAAAGTGAAGCTATTCTAAGTGTAACAATACATGGTTGGCTTATTCTATAGCAGACACCCTGCTAATAGATCATATCTAAAAACATTGTTTCACTGACATTGGCTGGAGATTTGTAAGAAAAAGCCTTGCACGCCACTGATATTTATTTATTTTTTTAGTAAACAGGCTATTTTCTCCTCTGACAGGATGGATAAGGATGATCTTATGGCTCTGATTTAAAGGAGAGAAATCTCAAGAGACTGTATTTAACATTCTGCTTTTGTGCTATTTTTAATATTTTGATTAATAGAATTGACAGACCACGGAAACAGGTGGGCTAAATGCATTTCCTGATGATTTCCTTATTGTTTGGATAGCCTGACCTATTTCTTTCATCCTTTTTACTATGGTTTAAAATTAGCTAACTGAATGATAGTATTGGCCACCAGCAACATATAGGAACTTTAAAGATTTTTTTTCATCGCTTGTACTTGATCCTCTATAACAATCAAGGGAGGGGTGATGTCTGTCTCTTCTATTTATCTTTAAAAAATGAAGAGGTGATGTAGTATAATACAAAGATATATTTTTATGAAAAGAAAATTCTGCAAGGATTTGAATTGAGAAATTATAGATAACTCTTAACATCCAACAAAATACTTTTCTAGCACTACAAATTGCAAATGAAGTATCATATAATTTTCTGTTTCCTTAATGGGAAGTGTGATACCAGCTTACTGAAGCGAGCCCTCAATATTACAAGTCTTCAGTTAGTCTTTAAATAGAACAAAGTGAGTCAGACTGAAGCAATTATGTTTGGAACAATGAGATTTGATTACTCAACCAGAGGCCTTTAGCTTTTAACTCAATACTGTAATTTTGAATCATCACTTGCAGTGATCACTATAAATATTGCTTCATAGTGTAGCTTTCTAGAAGTCTCGTCAGGAAACAACTACAAAAGGCCAGCTTCAGAGTTTGCGTAATTAAATGAATTGAGTGGAGAAGGAGGGAAGGCATGATTTGGTAGTATGTTCATAATATACCTGCTGGGGTATGCACAGTGGTTATGACCATATTGTTTGGTAATAAGAACATATAGAAACCACCTGAAAATCCACGGGCTCATTTCTTTTCCTGACATACTGTAGGATTTCCTTCTTTCCACTAATCCCTCCCTACCAGGCTGAATGGGTGTTGCCACGGTAGTTGCATAGAAGACTTAATAAGTCATTCAGCTAGAAAGGTGTCAGACCATCTGCAGTGCTTGCTGTAGACTTCCTCGGCAGGGTGACTAGTTTGCATCTTGTTCTGAGGCTGTTCAGGGCATCAGCTGAAAGACATATTGTGCTTCCAGAAGGAAAACAAAACAAAACAGCATAGGTGCCCTTAATCACAGCTCCCAAGTTTCTCTGTGAAGCTGTGCCAAGTTCACTTAGTGAACTAGGGAGCAAAGACATGGAAGGTAAGGTATAATGAATGTGGTAACTGGCTTACTGAGTACATTATAGGAGCTCTCCATGAGTGACCAAGAACAAAAAACAATTGCATTTTATTAGACTTTTTTAGGGTTTCAAAACTCTACTAGAATATTTGATGTAGGCTGGTGTTTTCATTCCATGCACGCTTTTTAATTTGAAAATTTACTGTTTCCTGGTAGTAATGTCTAGTGAGAAGTAAAAATTGAAAGCACACATTGTGTGGCAAAGATTCATGGCATGAAAGATTAACAAATGCCATTATAAATAAGCGATAGCTTGGCAGGAATTTCTTCAATTAAGCAATGAAATGTTCTCACCATAACTCTTAACTGTAGGATATTCACTGTTTCTGGAGATACGGTGTATGTGAAATTGTAACTTTTCCTCAGTGAAGCCTTGAAAATATTTTGATTATACTTTACCAGCTGGCCTTATATCCATATATTAATAGGCAATAAATTTTAAAAAGGGTATGTCTTAACATAGATGTATCTGCTTAATTCAATTATCTGCATAGACTAAAACTCAAATGTTTTCTTTGGTCATGTAGACAAGTTTCAAGGAAGTACGTGTGGCTATACATTTATTCCTCAAGTATCATAGGTTTTGCAGTTTTGTAATCGGTATTGGAAATGTGTACGAGGTAGCATAGCAGCAAGGAAATTTTTGGAGGATGGATTGTTTGACAAGGTAAGAAGGAAGCAAATACATAGGTTAACAATAATGTAAACAGACAAACTTTGTAGGAAAGTTATGACAAATACAGTTCTCTATATTGTTCATTTATAAACTTATCTTGCTAGGGCTTTTTATGTAATTTTAAATTGATAGTGTTTTACTTGATATCTCTAATCCTTAAAGCACAGAAAGCTCTTCTACTAAACAATATAGTGGCAGTGTTTAGTTAATGATTCAGCATTTATTTTCTGCTATAATCATTAACTAAACACTAAAATTAGAACTTTTTCTGCTGCTCAGCTGTGCAAGACAAAGTTGCTCACAAATTGTATTTAGCATATATGAATACATGCCTGGATATTGGAGTGAAGTCCAAATACCATTAACAATTTTATTAATATAAGCATCAGGAAATAATAACCTTATGAGTTTTTCAGTGAATATTAGGATCAATGTTCTTGTCTATATTTCTTCTAATTTTTATTATATTGCTGCAAAATCCACTTAATGATAATAGGCATTGAGAGTAACCCTTATGTTTTGTGAAGTATTAGAAAACAATCTTCTAATATCTATGTTAGAAAAGGAAATACTGCTATTCACATTTACATGTGGGGAATTGGTGTGCCACTATTTATGCTTGTAATTTCATCTATCTACAAAAACTGAGTTCTGAAAACTCCTGTGAGCTGCCAAGCTGCTGTACGTGCTTTCAGGTACCTATAGTTTCCCTTATGTGTGTACTCAGGTATTCCGCTGTACTGACACAGTTGAACCCCTCTCATCAAATGCCCTAGCCTTGTCCTCTCTCATTCCAGGATTAGGCATTAGTTTCTTTAAAGAGGTGGATAAAGAACCTTTTACATCACTGTGAACAGCTTTTTAGCCTCAGAAAGAAGGAACTTGAAATTGTGTTAAATATGATTGGAAGCCTTTGAAGGACTTCTGTTTAAGACTTCTGGAAGACTTCAACACTGTTTTCCTTAGCTCCTGAATTCAATGAGGCTAAAGGAAAAGACAGGTATCAACCTGTTTAGACATTGGCAGTTTGTGCAGCATGTGTAGGAACAGTTGCAGCTACCTAGGGAATTTCAGTCCAAGCAAAGAAGCGTGCAGGTATTTTAATTGCTTGGACTCAGGAGTTGGAACAATTTATATTGCAAAACTTGGCCAAGTTACCATTTTCTGCCTTGTCATTGACTGCACAGCTCACTGAGTTTCTTCTGAACTCCCATGATTTGCAGTGTGACATACTAAGGTAAACCATAATTCATGTTGTGTACGGCCCATAAACACATGCTTTATTTCAAGCACTGGTCTAATCCTATCATTGTGTAGCAAAGCAGTCGAGTGTGTTCATCTCCTTGAAGTTAGCTGAGAACAGAATCAAGATAAAATGTGTACCTGAGTGCTTTGCTAAAGCAGTACTCAAAGGAGCTCCTTTGTGTAGTCTTTTCTGTGAGGCACTGCAATCTGCTGTATTCCATGTCAATAATTCTGTTTTGTTGATGAATTTATGTAATTACTCTCAGTTGTAATTTTACGTAGGTTCAAAATATGTTCGTTTAAAAAGCAAAAAGTAGTAGTTAGCATAGGATTCATAATGAGTAGTGGGCAAATGGAAGGGGAAAAAACTCATAACTATTATTACTTCAATAAGCATGAAGCAATCTTTTAATTTATATTGTCAGCTCTAGCTAATTTGTACATGAAAACCTTCTAGAGAGTTCATGTAGCACTTTCAGCCTCCTAAAGTTAAGATTTCTTAATGTTTTAATTTATGAATAAAATAATATGTCCATGTTATTTTAACATATAGCTGTGATTTTGTCTGGTTTCTTTTGTTTTGATTTTTATATCCATTGATAGCATAGCATATGTTGTACACAGAAATGAAACCAGTTTGAGACATTAGCATTTCTGTATGAGTAATGTATTTAAAGACCAGATAATAAATATATCTCATCAAATACTGTAGGATCTGCTTGCAAAGACTACAATGAGAAATACAGCTCTCACAATAGTGTTAGAGTAATAACTAACTTAAGACAGATTCAACACCAGTGATTTAATTTGCAATAGGTACTGACTTGCAGTAGCCTGATAGAGGTACAGCTGGTTATCCTCTTTAATGTTCTTTGTAGAAGTGATGATACTTGGAATATCTGTGCATATATGAACATAGTTAATTGAATTAATAATGTAACTGACATTAAAGCTAGTTGCCTTAGTTTCATTGAATTCTAGTTCCTAAAAAAAGTTTCTCAAATTTACAATGATTTACTAATTTACAAAATAAAACTACTTGTGTGAAATTCCATATGGTATTCATTTGGTGAGGCTGTCAGAAAAAAGGACATATTTATATGAATTTTATATATATACGTATATAAAGAAGGCATGAAGAACAGGCTTAGGGCTTACATATGGTCAGTAAAGACTGCATGGCAGAAGCTTTAAGCCATGACAAAAAGGGTGTTTCTCTAAAGTAAGAGGCAAATCAACAGAGTAGTGCTCATTTACTACATAATACAGATTTCCTTCAAGATCCATAAGATGAATCACTGCGGGTATGTTATTTGACTGGCTTTTCTGATGAAATCCATGGATCATTCCACTTCAAGACGAAATTAATGGAGTTGGAATGAATCTTTGTTTATAGTTCTCATAATTATAAGTGCAATTACACATTTTTTGCTGTTAAATGTTTAGTTGCAAATGATCTCCTTGGTAATCATGACTTCAATGGAGACCCATCTTTGGCAGCCAAAACATAAGACATTTAACATTTTTGAACATTACTTCTATGTGTCTCTTTCCAAAATATGACTTTTGAATGCAATTAAACTTGGATTTGAGGTCAAAATTGTGCCAGATTATAAAATAATTCCGTTGAAGTGGAAGTGAGTGTTGTGAAGACATGGCTACCATACTCTAGTTGACTTGTGGTTCTCAAAGCCAATTAACTTCTTTAAGTGAACACCATTTTCATTTTGCTAATTAATGAACTACAGTGAAAGCAATTTCTTATTATTATGGTGATAAAAGAATAGAATCCACCAATTAGTGTCTGACTAGATTTATATTAACCTAAAAGCATGAGAAAATAAAGACACTGTAAGGCTACTAAATGTTTTGATTTAATTAAAATAAAAGTTATCATAAATCAATACAGCTTCTTATGATATGTTGATCTTTGTAGGTTCAGTTTTCATCAAGAGATTTGCATCCTTTGGCTAATTTCAGATAGAAGAGTAATTGTACTTCTAATTATTGGATTTAACCCACATTAAATAAATGTAGCTGTGCCAGTGCTTTACACTCTGCTCACTTAAACACAGCAGTCGTTGGCACTGTAGGGGTATAACTGAAGATGAGTGTTTGAATATTCTGCATTCTCTTTATGCAATGCAAATTTCATAACACAAGTACTGTCTCTGGGATTCCAGGATACTGAAAGGAAAGCTTAAAGGTCTGAAATGAAGGTGAGCCAACAATGACCATCTGAATTGAGCAGGTTCTCTGTTAATGCCACAATTAGAGTGTGGAATCCTCCAGATTAGTTATCTAATAGTTTTTTTAAAGACACGCTAAAATTATTGTTATCAAATTTCTTGTTTTCAACTACTTATCAGAGTATCAGTCTATATTCTAACAATCTGTACAACAGATGCTGTCATGCTGTGACAACCAGAAAGTGAATTGGCTCTGTTTACCTTCTTTATCCTTAAAGCTTGATGAGCGACTTCCTGGTTTTGAATTGTGATATCGTCTCTAATGCAAACTGGATCATTTAGCAGATGATCATACCATGGGACCGTTTCTCTTTAACATCTTTATTGATGATCTCAGTGAGGGCATAAAGTCTATAATCAGGATATTCACAGATGACACCAAGTTAGGTGGGTGTGTTGATCTGCGTAAGGATAGGGAGGCTCTCCAGAGAGTCTTAGATAGACTGGATCGCTGGGCCAGTGTTAATGGGATGACTTTCAACAAGGCCAAGGGCCAGGTCCTGCACTTGAGCCGCAACAACCCCATGCAGTGCTACAGACTTGGGGAAGTGTGGTTGGAGAGCTGTCTCGTGGAGAGGGATCTGGGGTTCTAATTAACAAGCGAATGAATATGAGCCAGCAGTGTGCCCAGGTGTCAAAGAAGGCCAACGGCATCCTGGCCTGTATTAGAAATGGTGTAACCAGCAGAAGTAGGGAGGTGATTGTCCCCCTGTACTCAGCACCGGTGAGGCCTCACCTTGAGTACTGTGTCCAGTTCTGGGCACCTCAGTACAAGAAGGATATCGAGGTGCTGGAGCAGG
>JANHFX010022586.1:17643-30039 GCA_027560015.1 Chloroceryle amazona | reverse complement strand
AAGAACAAGGTCTGGTGTATGATCACTGTTGGAGAGCTATAATATGAAACCAGTAATTAAGAATTAATTGTTTACATCTCTTCCAATACAAGAGTTTATGACTTAAATGGATGACAGGTTCACAGCAGAGATGGTTCTACAATACGTTATCGTTGGAACTGCTTGCCATAGAGTGTTATAGATACACAAACTTTATTGTTCAACAATTAGTTGAATAAAGTACTGAAATAAAAATCCATTGAAGTAAAGAAAAGGTACAACCTGAACATAAGAAAGTCTCAAAATTCTCTGGCTGAGATCCCTCCCGTTCCCACCTGTTCTGTAGAGCCACTGATATACCACAGCATGTTAAAAACCTCTCACCATTTACAGCGCAACTTAGGTTTGCCACACAACTGTAAGATAACCTGAGGGAATCTGTGTAATAATGGACTTTAAAAATTAAAACGGTGTTTAATTTTATGAGTTTTAGTGTTCCTTGAGAGCAGTAGAACATGGGGGAAGTGGGTTACTGCAGCTCTCTATATAGGACCATCACAAAATTCTACTTATTACAGTACAATAGCATCATTTATGTTCATTTCTGTGACTTGATCTCATTTCAGATGAAGTGGCTATCTGTCCTGCCCCAACAGTGCATTTTGCTGATGACATGTTTCCTAATGGCCTTGGAAGCTGTACCTATAGACATAGATAAGACAAAAGTCAAAGGAGAAGGCCATGTAGAAGGAGAGAAGGTAGAAAATCCAGTAAGTGTAATGAATTTTATCTAATTTAAGGTTTTGGGTTTTTTTCCTACTGGTTAGTAATATGGCTATATGAGACTCCCTTCCTGGAATTTAGATGTTCTTTCAACGGAGTTACTTGCAGGAAGGAAACTAACACTAGCCAGTATTGTCATACAATCTACTATCTACTATGGTGATGTTCTGTTTAAATTTTTTTTACTTTTTTTCCTTTTCCCATGAGCTGACGAGGGTGAGGTGGCACATGGACGGAATTCCCCAGCTTACAATAGGAAGAGCTGCTTAGTGTTCCACAGAGACTCCTCTCAAGTGATTGAGTGGTGCCTTAAGAAATTCAACTGAGTGATTCCAGTTCAGGATTTCAAATACAACAGTAATGAATGAATTGCACTGTTTTAAAAATAACAACCCTATACTTACATGACAGGTGCTTGTGTATGACATGGATTCCAAAACACTTTTCTCCTCTTCCTTGTCAGTTGCTGAAACAAATTACTCATAAGAATAAATTGTTATAGGGCAATGATGCAAATCAGGAAAAAAATGAAGATATGTAAAAAAGCGTAATGCCTGTGTTGCTGAGATTTGAGTTTCAGTTTAATCATTGTATTTAAAGAAAATTAAATGTTTGGTAATATATTATTTTCTCAATTTCTTTTTTTTTTAAGGATACAGGACTTTATTATGATGAATATCTCAGACAAGTAATAGATGTCTTGGAAACAGATAAGCATTTCAGGGAGAAACTTCAGACTGCTGACATAGAGGAAATAAAGGTAGGTTAAAAAAAAAAAGCCAAACCTAAATTAAGGTTAATGGTTAACTAAAACCATAATTATGAATCATGTATGTTATATTCTTTCTTCTTTTGCCTTTTTTCATACTCCTCTCAATTTTTGTGAGCTTGTTTCCTCTCATTTTTATTTGCTTGCATACTTAACTCATACTAGATTTTTGTCTTTATTCAAATGACAGCAGAACTTCTGTTCTTTAAAGAATATCCCATAGCAAAAAAACCCCAACCAAACAACAGCACAACAAACCCAACAATATATACTTGAATGCATAGTTTCTGCTTTCTGCCTGTCTACTAAAAAAACAGTTTTAGACTTCATGCAGGTAGGTGAACCTTCAAGTACAGCAAGCTCTCGCTTGCTGTTGCCCGTTGAGTAATTTGGAATACTACTTTAAACATGGAGGTCTATCTGCCTTTCAAGATAAAGACAGTGTGTCACAAATGAATATGATGACATGGAAGAGAATTACAAGATAGTCCGATTTTAAAGTATGGGGAAATTGAGGAGTTTTGCTAAAGGTAAAGTCAGTGTCTCTAGGAATAAAGTGGGCCTCTGGCTTTCTCCACTGCTGTCCTTTCTTTTGTGCCAATCCACATAGCACTCTCTCCAACACCTCACCACATTCTTGTCTTTTCTACTTTAGTTCCTGGCTCTAGGTGGTAGCTGTTCTGCATTCCCCCTTATGAGCTAGAAATTCAGCAAGGGACAGGTAGGAAACAGTCTAAAGTGATAGATTACAGAGGAGATCCTGCCTTTTGCATTTCCTTTAATCCCTCATGTTGCCGTTGGCAGCTTTTGGCTCCTTTTTCTTCTGTACTATGTCTAGTGTAACTCTTGAAGGTTACTATCCATATCCTGATAAATATTCTTGCAATACCCATTGGTGCCTGTTGCTGTGCTTGTACATTCTCTCAAGTCTTACAGCCGTCATCAAGTGAGTGAAGAACATATCACTCTTGTGTGCATCTCAGTTCTTTTGAACTTATTTGAGAACATTCGGTCAAGAAATTTGTCACTTCTTAAACATTAGTAGGTATTGCTGCTTCAAGGTCATGCTTTTGCTCTTTGGAGGAGCAAGAAATTCTGTTTTCAGAAAGCTCTTAGGATTCCTCTCTGTTTCTATAACCATAGGCTTAAAAAAATTTGAACCTGCTCTATGAAAAAATTTTGAGATTCTTGCAGTGTGGGCTGCAGTATTGACAAAGACTGCCACTAGTCTGCTCTAATGGGAATCCTAAAGGCTACTTTCTTCTAGTTTTTATACATAACTTATGTTTTTTGACAGAGTGGAAAACTAAGCAGAGAGCTTGATTTAGTAAGCCACCATGTGAGAACACGGCTGGATGAACTAAAAAGACAAGAGGTGGCAAGATTAAGAATGTTAATTAAAGCTAAAATGGATTCTGTTCAAGGTAAGAATACAGAATTTAACTATGTGAGTTAACAGATAGAATTGTGTTGGAGAGGTGCCCGGAGTCCATCCATTATGCTTTGTTCAACAATACTGACTAAGCTGAAAGTGAGTGTCCTTTCTGAGCTGGCCTAGGGCCAGGAAAGAGCCATCTTTATGGAAAACCAGGGAGAAGACAGCCACCTGTGTTTTATAAAAAACACAGCTTGATTATGGCAGTGGACTTCTCAGATACTTCTAATCCTTTTTCAGCCCCTTTTCTTAATTTTTATAGTGCATCAATTTATACATTACCCCCGAGAACTAGTAGCATAGTTGGACTATGTTTAAGGACATTCTATGTGAAGACATTTTATGTAAAGACATCTTATGTCTTTACTAAGATGTGAAAACATTTGAAGTGTGAAAACATTATTTGTAAAGTTTATAATCAGCCCGTCCTTCACATACAACATTCTCTATAATCATCTCTAAAATACCACTGCATCTGTACCCCTAGGCAACTTCTCAGAGCACGTGCAGAAGAGCATATGTACCCTAACCACCCCCCCAATAAGATGATACTCTGCATATATTCAGTCCTGATCCAAATGTGTTTTTAAACATTTCTCCAAGAGCATACTAGACTGCTCAGTTCAAGGACAGAAGAATATTATGGGTTGGGTCTCAGATAATACAGTAATATATCAATTAGAATGAGTCTTCTCCCATAAATATAACAAACGGAGGAAAAATGGGTTTGGAGTCTGGTTTGGGTTGGTTAGTTTTGGTGGGTTTGTTTGGGTCTTTTTTAAGCCTTTTATTACACTTTTTAAAATATTTCAGAAACAGGCTAAGGCACATATATTTCAACAGAAATTATGATCTCACCAGCGAGGAATGATGGCTGAAATCTGCCTTAGCCAGCATCTGCTGTTTTGTGATAATACAAACACAGGACTGAGTATAAGACAGATAGTTTTCCAAATAATAATGTTTTCAAAATTGTGGTTTCCAATTTTTTTAAAAACAAGTAAAATACTCTTTGCTATTCTTTTGCCTATCGAAGTATATGTTCCTTAAGATGATGTTATTATCTAGCATTAACAGTCAGAAACCATGGTAGCAGCTAGAAAAGCCTCTTTGTTTAAATGAGTTTTGTTGTCAGTGCATTGTGTATTGATATTGTTGCATATCATTCCTCTTGTAAGAGAGGGAGAAACATTTGCAGCTTTTAGACACAGGACTTGACTTTCCACGGTCTTGCACTTCTCGTTTTGCACAAAGGAAATTTGAAATCTGCTTGTCTGATCTGATACAGTTTTATACCATACTATGCATACATCTTTGGCCAGATATAAGTCATTAGCAAAATTTACAGGGCAACGGAAGTGTCAGACTTCTCCCAGTTCAGGAAAAAGATTCAAGTTGTTAGCTTTGATACAGCTCATAACTTAAACTATCTCATTTATATAAAAGAGAATAAAATGTTTTTCTTAGTTTGTGAAGCTCAAACCGACTGTGCTTTTCCTTGCTGAAACACAAGCCTTAATTTACACACGTTAGGTTACTGTGTGCGATGCAACACTGACACATCAGAAGGAATATAGTGCAAATTGCTATCGAGTTTGCTGATGTCCTTCAGGAAAAGCAACTTCAGAAGTGTTGCTATAGTTTCCTCCAACAGTGAAAAATTAACCAGTCTTAACCAGGAGCCTCAGATACTTACAAGGCACATGCTCTCATATAAAAGTTTAACCTCTTGATTTTGCTTGATTTCAAACTTATTTTGTTTTACTGTGTACCTTGTTCTTTCAGACACTGGCATAGACCATCAGGCTCTCCTCAAACAGTTTGAGCACCTGAACCACCAGAATCCTGACACATTTGAACCTAAAGACTTGGATATGTTGATCAAAGCAGTGAGTGCGAGCTATATAAACTACCCTGGGTTTTGGGGGTTTTTTTTGTGCCCATACAAACAACTTTAGGAATAAAACACACCTTTGTCATGGGTCATGTTCTTATTCTGAAATAATCAAGGAATTAATGGTACTATTTGAAGGTGCACTGAATTAGTATGGGACTTAATTAACATGAGTTAATTTATTATTAATTGACAAGAAAGGACACCTTGAGGCCTTCTTACAGTATTGTGTAGTTGCAAAAACTGTCTAGCAGTTGAACCCTTGCAGATTAGTTTCTGTGAAAATAAAACATGAGGAGAGATGTTTCTGCGTCATTGTCACATGAAAGGAATCACTCAACTAGTCTGCCTCATATTTAAAAGAATGGCCATATGGCCAGCCTTGCTCACAGATCTGAACAGTACAGTTTTTTTAATGTCATACATATTAACATAATGATGTGGTATAATCATATGTCTACATATATCTGTGTTTTTAGGCTACAAGCGACCTGGAAAACTATGATAAAACCCGCCATGAGGAGTTTAAGAAATATGAGATGATGAAAGAACATGAGAGGAGAGAGTATTTAAAAACACTGGATGAAGAAAAGAGGCAGCGTGAAGAATCCAAATTTGAGGAGATGAAGAAAAAGCATGGAGATCACCCTAAAGTTCACCATCCTGTAAGTACATAGTCTTTTCTTACATGATTGGGTGGAAGCTTTCCTTCACCGAGAGAAAAAGCTAATAAAGAGAAGGGTATATTTTGTTCTCAGCAATTGCCTCTTTTCATTGACATGGGAACAGTGCTGAGAGCACTACAAAACCCACTATGTAGACCCCATTTTTCCTGCACAAGTATACTATTTGCTGGCAGCATAATTATTTACAAGAGCTAAACTTGTGAGGAAGAGGCCAGAACAATATTCAAAGTTGTTGGAATGCCTCCCTGCAGGCCAGGCAATCTGGCCTGCAGGGAACTGCATCACAGTACCATTTACTCTAGAAAAATCAAACTAATTTAACTTCCTTCAGCTATTATTTCTAGATGAGCCTGTGTGGCCATGACTAATTATTACAGGTGTTCCTTTCCACAGAATCGCATTTCCTTGACGCTCCTTCTTTCCCTTGACCTTTCTGTCTAGTGAAAGTATTAGACCTGACCAAAAGGGAATTAAAGAAAATTCTATTGATTCCATTTGCAACATGAAGAATCAGAAAATAAGGCCTTGCAGAGAAACCATAATACGAGGGTAATAGAGAAAAATTACACTCAATCATCTTTTGAATAGTTTTTCTTTGTAACCAATCTATAGGGAAGCAAAGATCAACTGAAAGAGGTGTGGGAAGAAGCAGATGGACTAGATCCTAATGAATTTGACCCCAAAACATTTTTCAAATTACACGGTAAGAGGTTTAGTTTAATTTAATGAACAAGTGAAGTGACTTTTTGTTACCTTCTGCTGAAGACAAATTTGTGTTTTGCTAGGATAAAGTCTTAGACCTCAAGCAATTTGGATAAATCTGAAGAGTATAGAGGAGAAAATATTTATGTTATTGTTTGTAAATTTACTGCAAAATTTTCAATGGGGTTTGAAAACAGTTTTCAAGCACTCATAAAATCATTCGACAGATAACCAGTAGTGATTCCTCAGGGAAGTATGGGTACTTAGAGGGCTGTCCATATCTATAACTTTGCTCAAACACTACACACAACAGCACATACTACACTAGGAATATATCCTCAGAGGTATGTGTGGAAAAGTGGTCTTTCTCACGGTCTTTGCAGATAAGCACCAGGCACCCCTTATCTTTGGAATGGTCATAGATGTGCCAAGACTCTTCAGAAGTTGCAAGACTTCCTTGATAAAAAAAAACAACTAAAAAACAAAAATAAAATGCCCCCTCCTAATCCTGCCTCCACATTTGAGCTAGAAAAAAAAAACAAAAATAGTAGCAGAGATGAAAATGCATCTTCATGGACATTACGCCTTAAATACGATAGTATAAATGTTACATTCTGACATTGTTAAATGCTTCCTAATAAAGTACCCTTAAGCAACCCTGCCTAGCACTGGGTTGTGAAGGGTTGAACAGCACATAAATTATCTTTTGGATTTGTCAAATTCTAACTGAAGAAAGCTGTTCTAGCTTGAGTCTGAACATTTATTTTGGTTTATAAAATAAGTATGTGTTATAGTTATTAAACCTTATTTCTCCTTTCTAGAAAGAGATCTTTAAAGATAATATTCTGAAAATACTTGGTAGCTTTTTTTTGTACAAATTATTTTTCTTATTTGTGCAAATCTTACCAAAACAGAAATCGCTGAAATAACCTTTTGCCGTAGTATATAAAAAAAATTATGCAATTAAACAAAAATACTGCATAATAACACTCATTTGAACTAGACTTTCTCTTTCCTTTTTGGAGATAGTATAGCAATATTCAGAGTAGAATGTAGGATAAAAGATGGATCATTAGTTATCAAAATCCTTCTCTCTGCATCTGTAATGAAAAGTCATTTTACAGTCATCTCAAGTGCTGTTTGTTTATATAGATTTTCACATAATTCTTTAGGATTTTTTTGAGAGTCATTCTGTTGCTTTAAGTTTTTCTACAGACTTTTGTTGCTTCTGAATCTATTAACAAATTTAGTTATTAAACTGGGACAACTAGTTCTTAGCAATATTTTTTGGCAATTGCACTCTGTGCAATCCTGTTGTGACCTATTTCAGTTTGCTAGTCTAAGAAGTAGGGAGATTGCTCTAAACTTGTCCAACCAACCAATGAAAAAAACATAGTTCAGCTGATGTCTGATGAAAACTTTCTGTACATACTTAACTTGTATTTTCAACATTTCTTTTTGTAGATGTCAATACTGATGGTTTTCTAGATGAGCAAGAATTAGAAGCCCTATTTACTAAAGAGGTAAAAAGATTCAGAAATTTAACTTGTTTCGGTAAACAGTTACAGGGATCTCTGTATTTTATCTGAGCATATATAGGGACTTTGGACTACAAATGAGAGTATTCATGCTACCTTTTGTGCTTCCTTAATGCTTCTACAAAAGGGTAAAAACTTAAAAGTGGGGAAAATAAAATAGTTGAGGCAAAGGACTCAGACACACCGGAGATTTAGTGCTCATGGCAGCCTTGTTTGAGCTGCTATAATTGATGTGTAGGATAGCTGTACCTGTATAACTGGCAAAGGAGAGATGCACTCCTCCAGCTAGATGCAGCCTCATAGAGGTTCTGAAGCTGGGTAGCTCTGCTCATTCAGTGCTTATCAACAAGTCATAAGACTTGTTGAGAGAAAAAGGGTCACACTGATGTGAATTTGCTCAAAGACAGCACATTGCAGAAGTAACTACAAAAATTTCACATATTTTGTATCTAACTAGTGTTCCTAGTACAGGAGCACATGTACATCTGATAAAGTATACGCACTCTTAGTTTCTTTAAGCCTTGGTCTGTTTGTGAAAATGCAAACATTAGTACTTCTGTGCCTCCCAGAGGGGTAATGATAGCAATGTACTGAAATTCTGCAGTGATGGGAACTGCAGAAGCAATGAGTAAACAAAGAGCCTTAGTCTTAATTTTTCCAGTAGGTTCCGTTTAGAAGAAAACCCTAAAGTTCCCACTCAAAAGATCCAGTACTATGGCTGCCAATACCTAGTCTTATTTTTTTTTCTAGATTTCACGAGTCAGGGAGGAAATGTGCTCTATAGTCTATGTAGAAGTTACTACTGAAACATTTTGTAGAAATCAAATTTACAAATACTGGTTGCTAACAATACTTTGCCATTATTCCCTCTAATACAATGAAGATATATGGCAATCTTTTTTGACAGATAAGTCCCACCATTTTGCAGTTTTGTAGTTTAAAACCAAATATACCAGGGCCTTAAAAATCACCTATGGCCAGGCAAGCGAAGTTAAATGACTAAGAAAGCTAAGTAGAAGTTAATAAGCATGAATTCACAAGAACAATATCGTGCTGGGTGCTCACAGGGTCAGCTGCATGCTTTGGTAAAACTGCTGTGCTCTTGTGTTCCAGAAGCCACATGGAAACTGCCTGCTCTGAATCGACTATAGGATCAGACTGTGCATGCCTAGGTCACTTTTACTGCAATGTTCCCAGCACTGAATTACAACAGACCACGTGAATTAACTGAAAACTTCAGTCTTAGCAATGAAAGGCTCACTTGTTGCTCCAATACTACCCTAAAAGGATAATTACACACACTCCCACACTAATGGAAAAGGGTTGTTTTTAGCAGCATCTCATGCTACTGGTCCAAATATGTTCATTTGAATGAGCAGTCCTTTCTTCAAGCTAACATTTTCTAAATTTGACTTTCAGCTAGAAAAAGTTTACGATCCCAAAAATGAAGAGGATGACATGGTTGAAATGGAAGAAGAAAGGCTGAGAATGAGAGAACATGTAATGAATGAGGTGGGGACTGATGTTCAGTAGAGCTGCTGATTTCCTTCTATGTTTAGGAAACACAGTCCTCCTAGCATGGAGGGTTGTCCAAGTACAGCAGAAAGGGACCACCTGTCACACTGAATTCTGTTTGTGCTGGGATTCACATAAGGTTGCACTTCAGCCCTGTCTCCATATTCTGATCTAAATGCTTTCTGACTAGTTTTTATTTAAGAAGTTCCAGTGAAGGACTTATGCTGTAGCCTCCATCTTTTGTAGATATTGACACTCAGTAGAAATTCCCTGTGAATTTTGTGTCAAACAGGGAAGACTCTGAATGTGCTTTTGCCCTCGTCAAATGGATAAAATTTAGGTGTGAAAAGAAAAATGTCTTTTTCCATGTAGTGCAGCTTTGTTCCTTTAGAAGAGGGCTCAGAGCTCAAGGTATCACCTATGACACCTTTGCTAGTTCTGATGGGTTTTCAGCTCAGGAGACACAGGAAACAGAAGGGGATGTTTTGAACCACCATGGTTTTCAGTTGCATCTTTTCTGTTGTCAACTGTATTTCTTAAGCTCTAGGAACAGATCAATCCAGATCTTCTATTAGTCATAAAGGGAAGCATTTCCTCCATTCCCCTTAAAGGATTCTGACACAATTCATCTGAGGGGTTTTTTTATGTTTTAAAACCTCCCCATCCAACAGTGGAGATTAGTCTGACTCACAGTTACAAAATTATTACCAGAAAACTCCAAAACATTTTTCTCAAAAAAAAAAAATAAAAAAAATAGAAATTGCATTCCGCTATTATTCATTGAAATGTCTGGGTTGGAAGGGACTTATAGAGGTAATTTAGTCTACCCCCCCTGCTGAGAGCAGGGACAACTTCAACTAGAGCAGGGTGCTCAGAGCCTCCTCAAGCCCCACCTTGAATGTCTCCAGGGATGGGGCCTCAAACACTTCCCTGGGCAACTTGTTCCAGCATTCTACCACCCTCATGGTAAAGAACTTCCTCCTTATTTCTCATCTAAATCCACTCCTTTCTAACTTAAAACCATTGCCCCTCGTCCTTTCACTCCAGGCCTTCGTAAACAGGCCCTCCAGGCTTTTTGTAAGCTCCCTTCAGGTACTGGAGGGTGGCTATTAGGTCTCCCCAGAGCCTTCTCTTCTCCAGACTGAACAATCCCAGCTCCCTCATCATTGTTGGGGCTGTGACCACAAATAATGTTTCCAATAAAACAAATTAAACTGTGACAATTTTCTTTTTATTTCCATTTTTGTTAAGCTGTCTAAGCTTGTGACAGAGGTTTTTTCAGATGATGTTGCAGGCATTCCTTTGAAAATGGGCCAATTTAAAAGTGAAATGGTTATATTTAAAAATATTTGCATGATGTAATTAAAAATTAGCTTCACCAAAAGCCATCCTTTCATTTTTCGCTTCCAATAGGTTGACATCAATAAGGATCGGCTAGTGACTTTGGAGGAGTTCCTGCGAGCTACAGAAAAAAAAGAATTTTTGGAGCCAGACAGCTGGGAGGTAATGAGAATGTGTTCCAACTGCAGCATATGGTACTGTTACCATCACTCTAACCAGGAAACCAAACGGCATGTCTCTGACCTTTGATGCCTTTTTCCAGTTCTGTTCTGGTATGTGCGTACACACGCCTCAGCTGAATGTAGTTTAGCAGACTAATGGGATGCAGATGTCATCTTCATGGGCCACACAAACAACAGAGTTCTTGCGCCACCCGGTGGATTCTAGAAGAGCTTTCCCCATATGCTTTACAAAAAAAATGGACATTTTGTTTATGAATCACTTTAAAGAGGAAGATAAGCAAGAAGAATTTTTTTCACCTATCTCTACATTTGTAGTAGAATTCTGCTGAGAAAATAGCTAAGAAACAGCTATTTTGCTGTTCTTTTACAGTGAGTCTGCTAAGCTTTTACAGTGCCATGGCTGGGTATTTTGATGAAAACTCTGAAAGTTTAGTGAACTGTACAATTCAACTAATAATAATTTAAGTAGGAAGATAATAAATACAGGCATTCCTGGCTAAGCATTCTTGTTTGTATGTATTTTCTTGCAGACACTAGATCAACAGCAGCTCTTCACTGAGGATGAGCTCAAGGAATTTGAAAGTCATATCTCTCAGCAGGAAGATGAACTTAGAAAGAAGGCAGAAGATCTTCAGAAGCAGAAGGAAGAGTTACAGAGGCAGCATGACCAGCTTCAGGCTCAGAAACAAGAGCTTCAGCAGGTACACTTATGAGAACAGATTTTATTTATTTTTTTTTTTCCCTTTTCTTTATCCTTATGTGTTACCCGCTGATGACAATCCCCAGCTATGGAGCATTCTTTACCTTGTATCTCATATGAGTCCCAGTTAAATTCTAAACTAACCATGACAGCAAAACATAATCTAGTATCCAGGATAAGAGCAAACAACAGAAGCATCACAACTCAGTAGTAAGCCCATTAACAAAAGATTTTACATAATGACTGCAAATTTGGTTTAAGTGTATTAATTTATACCACATCAGAGAAAGTTGACAGATTTAAGTTTTTCAACTGTTGTTTTTTATTTTTCACCAGGTTGTAAAACAGATGGAACAAAAGAAACTACAGCAAGGAAATCCTCCTGCAGGACCAGCTGGAGAACTGAAATTTCAACCCCGTATGTGACTTTCTGTGTAGATATACAAACTTGAAAATAAGATATCCAATGTAAAAGCAATGCAAGCTATATTTTCTGTTGAAACTGTTAATATAGTGTGGGTTTAATCATGTCTATAGAGAGGTTCACTAAACTGTCTTAAAGAGGGAACTGTGGAACTCTCCTAAATTATTCCTGAAATCTCAGTGCTTAAGTCCATAGTGGAAAAACAAGAGTTCTAAACTGAGGCATCAGATGGACAGAAAAAAAGGATTGTGCTGTACCTGCCAGTCTAAAAAATATTGATAGTATATCTAGGATTTCTGGTTTCTATGATTTCTCTGGTTTATCCAGAGAAGAATAGGGACATACAAATGACCAGGTCTGTCTGATATTATGTGGCTGCATTACCAGTCTGACTGCAGAACAAATCAAAGCATTTAAACGCTTTCAACAAGTCTAACTTCATTGACCG
>JANHFX010022586.1:0-17543 GCA_027560015.1 Chloroceryle amazona | reverse complement strand
GTGGCTGCATTACCAGTCTGACTGCAGAACAAATCAAAGCATTTAAACGCTTTCAACAAGTCTAACTTCATTGACCGTTTTACCAGCAGCTGCACACAACATGACATGGTAAGTTAGTTTTAGACAATGTGGATGACCAATTGCTCCAAACCTCAGAGGAAGATAGTGTCATAATAAATTATTGCATTTGCTCATTGGTGGCAAGAAAATGGTCAGGTATATATTAGCACTTCTCATCCATAATGCACTGACCTGCTTCTTTTGTGCTTTAGAGGGGCTCAGCTCTCCCATACATCCTAACGTGGCTTTTTCTTCCCCCTCTAGAAAGGTTGAAACTAATATGGCTTTATTGCCTTCCATATTCATGTGCTAACATTATCAGTAGAGCTCAAGAACTTCTTGACATTCATCTCAAATATAAGACTCCAGACTGTGTCCAGGCAACCTTTTGAATACTGGAAGCTCTTAACTGCTTCTGCAGGGCCAACAGTGGGATTTCAAACCTTAAATGCTATAGTCGGTGATTACAGCTTACTTTGTTGAGTACCCTGAAATTCTATACCTAAGTTGCTCAGTTTTGTGAGGAGCAATAATCAAATTTCAGTACCAATTTAATTTTGTCTTTCATTTTCTTCTAAACTGCCTGTGGGTAGTTTCATTTTAAGATCTTTAGTTCTGAGAACCTGACTACCTCTCCCCATCAGTAAAAACATGATGTGTAATAGCAGAGACCCTGGAAGTTGGAGTTACAACACATCTTTTGATACTGGCAATATTTTAGCAGATACTGTTTCTAAGACATATATTATTTTATGTAAAAACTTTCTGCAAAATCATTTAATCAGGTGTCATAAGAATTTCTTATATTAGTCAGAACTAGTCGCTACTCATTCACTGACTTAAGATGATCCAAGAATCAGTATTTCTACTCTGTTGGCTACTGGAGCTAATAAGGGTAATTTAAGGGCAGAGAAGTCACAATAATGCACCTACAAGTTCTGAAATCTTCAGCAAACTATGCAAATTAGTATTTTGCAAAGGGAGAATGTTTTAAGTATTGTTGACACAATGAGGAGTAAAAGAGGAGCCAGTTAACTATGGTTTTTTTCAAGCTTCCTGTATTGGGATTAAAGGTTTCATAAAGACATGACATATTTCAGAAAGAACAATTCCAAAGAAACAGTATGTTATGTCAGTAAATATATTTCACAGGAAAAAGAAACAGCTAATAATCTAAGAAGAAATGCTGAATATTATAATAATGCAGTCTATTGGGTAACCTCCATCTGACTTCACTGTTAGTCACATACAGAACTATTGATTCCACTTACAAACCAAAATAGAAGGTTTTGTTTTATTGTCCCTGCACTAGAAACTTTCCTTTAGAGACTTTTCACCTTTGGGGCCAATTTAACTGAGAAATTACGAATGGTTTTGTTCTTGTTTTACAGCTGGTGAACACAAAGTTGGAGATGCATCAAAACATCCTGCAGGAGGTGATCAGCCTTTACCACCAGGACATGTCCAAGAACCAGCTGCTAGAACTGATCAAGTTCATCCTTAACCACTTGTGCCTCAACTTTATAGCATCTTTATTACTTGGGGGGTGGGGGGGGCCAGCAGGAAGTCAGTGAAACATTAACTCTCTACTTTCTTCCCCAGACAGTGAAACCATTGGGAATGTTAGAGATAAAAGATCAATCATGTTTGAAACACAAACTAAACTAATTTTCTCTCCAGTGCATCAGTGAGAAACACAATAAGGGAATTATTTAGAGGATATAATTGCAGAGAGAATTAATGAAACTTATGAATACTAAAGATTTTTATGGCCAGGGGACTGAGCTGTTGAACTCTTCTCTTACAAAAAGGGAGGTGTCTGCCATTCTGTGTTTAGGCATAAAGTGTAATCTTCTCAGAGTGGAAGCAGGGAACTGGCCTGAATATCAAGTTAGGTCTACTTTTACAGAGAAACTCTTCCCAGAAATGCTGAGAAGCAAAATAGGAGGAAATGAAAACCATAGATAAAGGCCTATCATTTCCAGCAGTACCAAACCCTTTCTTCTTTGAGACCAAATAAAAAATAATAATTAAAAAAATCAAACATAAAACCTTAATCATAGAAAATTTGCACTTCCTAAAATCTAAACACAGCAAGGAATTATGTGGAACAGTGAATATTTTTCATGTTTACAGAAGCCTAAGAATTTCACTGTAAGCCTTCAAAAAGAATACTGTACTTCTGGTGTATGGGTCTGAACCGTCCTCCTTGTTGAGACTAATTCTGTGTAGCAGTTGATACTCTTCTGGCTCGAGACAATACTTTTGTCCCTGTTTCTTTCATCAGGTGCCAGCTGATCTCAAAATTTTGCATGTTATTAAGTAAGCTTTTTATGGTGATGTTGTGCAAATCAGAACAGGACTCATTGTCCTTTTCTGTACAGATTATCCTACCTCCTATGTTAATACCCAGTTTTTTAAAATGCACCATGTGCTTCAGAAAGCTCTTCTCAAACATGAATCTTTGACTTGTTAAGTCTCACTCTTATCTCTTATTAGTCTTTCAGCGATTGGTGTAAATTTATGAAATGTCCTAAAACAGGGGTGCTACTTGATTGTATTATTTTGGTATTGAGCCAAGATAGGTCCCTAATATTGTAAGCCAAGAATATACAAGAATAAGTTGATTTTCCTGTGGGTTTTACTCTAATGTTAAGTTGTGCAATTGTCCTTTCTTGTCACTCTTTTCAGCCTGAAATTATCCTGAAGTGTAAACCCTCTGATTTTTTTTTTGGTTAGGTGTTCGCTTAGGCTTTTGTGATTTTGTTTGTTTGTTTTGTTTTGTTTGTTTGTTTTTAAAAAAAAATGGATTGTTCAGATTGCATAATGCTGGCTTTGAACTGATGCACAGACACCTTGGCAAGTATCTGCTGCACTTCCTGTTCTGTATCCAGCTGCTGACACTGTCATTAAAGGAGATCATTTGGGTTTTGAGCAAAGAAACAGGCACGCTTCTGTTAAGAAAAGGTGTTCTTTTCAGAATAAGACTTGAAGATTTTAGGCAAACTGAAGAAATACAGGAGGCAGTTACTAACATTTTGTGTTGACATTGGGAAGTTTCTCACTCTGAAGAACTTTGGTTGATCAAAGTTAGGCATATTCCTTCCGTGTTTAAGTCTTCTTTCATCAGTGCTGAGCATATTCTTGTTCTCTTCACAGTATAATAGAACTATCTACCAGAACAGATTAGGTTTGCTTATCTGTTTCATCTTGTCAGTTGTCATTTCACATTTCCTTCATTTATACCACTCAAACAATTTGACTCCTACATTTATTTGTATGTTTTCTAACCAAGTGGTTAGTTTCCCAAAACAGGGTCTCCCCTGTTTGTCATTTCCAAGCAGCTCTACTATCAGCTTGATTATGTCTTTGTCAGGAGACTAAAATAACTTTCACCAGCTTCATCTGTTTGCGAAGAGGCTCAGATGTAGTTACAACATCCAGACTAACAGAGTTTCATAGTGCACAGCTCTGAGTTTGGGGTGATAACTTGATAATGGATAGCAGGGCAAGTAGGGAAACAAAGAGAGAATTAGTCAATGTTTTGAAAAAGGTCATGGGAATTTTTTTATTTATTCTCCCTGTCCCACATGAAAGTTTACAGAGGACAAATGATACAGCCAAAGAAGTTTGTAGAGAATCAAGGACTGAAACCTCTGGTGGGAAGGCATTTCTACCATACAAATCATTCCTTCAGGCTCCATCTGCCTCCTATTGAATGTAGTTGTATGTAATGCCATGCTTTGTAATGTAATGTCCGAGCTTCAGTGCAACCTCTTATATTTTAAGATCCTGACTTTCCCTGCTATGGAAGATGGGCATTATATCTCCCTTATCCCATTTACTCCGAAACACCCAGACTTTTGTGCAGAACTGTTGTAACTTGGGTGCTGAAATTGGCTTCTGCTACCCCTGTCTGGTGAGTGTCTGGTGACTGAGGAAGCTGCTTGTGAGAAGTCAGTTTTCACTTGCCATTTCATTGGGATTTACCATTAGTAACAGTTCCTTATTTTGCATTTCATCTAGCCACTGAGGTGCGTTCCATGTAAAAGGGTGCACATCGTTCCTTATAAAGTGCTGATACCTAAATGTTGTTCTCATCAGTGTTAATTTAATTGCAGTTTGCAATATACTACAGCCTTTCTCTGCATGTTTCTGCTTCTTAAAAAAAATGAAGTTTTTTAAAACCTGAGAATTGGCGATCAGGTTTATTGCTCCTGATAATCAAGATTTAGTCAAACTGACAATTATTTGCCCTGAATTATATGGAAGTTGGAACGTCAATCCTCAGTAATGGGTAAGGTATCAAACTCCTGCTGAACACGTCTTAAGTTTGTTGCCTTATTTTTTTTCAGATGAGAGCCCAAATTAGAACTTGGTGCTGATGCACCCAATTCAGAAGTCTCATATGCGTGGCTTACCTGTATCACATGTCCATAATGATAACAAGGACTAAGTGAATGTTCTTTCAAAAGACACTCTGTTGGGTCTGGTCTATCAGCATTTGACCCCAGCAGTGTCCATCTCATCCTCCTCTGTAGAGGAAGGCCATCATATTCTTCAGGCCCAGGCTAAAAGGTCTCTATCCACATGTAATAAAGACACCAAACTATGTGGATCAGTTCTCAAGTGTGGTTTAAATGAGAGTTCTCACTGTGAAGAACATCTGCCATAGAGATTATGCAGTGTGCTCAAGTTGTGCTTACGTATGAAATGTTTAGCAGATTTGTTTCTTTTTAATGTGTTGTTTTTGATGCCGATAACTTCTTTTAATTGGATTCTCTCTTCCATAAAGGAGACAACCTATTGGCCTCTAAATGCATGTTTCTACCATGGTATCAATTTCTCAGGAGCTTTTTAAAATTGAAAAAAAAATAAATTAAGCTAGGCTTACAGATAGAAGTAGAAAGCTATAACAACAGATAAATCAAGGGACTGGAATATCATAGGCACCAGTACTTTCACCTGTATTCTGCTTTTGATTTAGGAGATGATTAAGGTGATTACAAGAAAACTCAGTGTAACTTCATACAGATACCAGTTCCAAGACAAAGATGCGGATATTTGGTTTTGTACTTGGCTGGAATTTTGGTAAGAGGATGAAGGGGTAAGATTTGGTCAATGTTGTACAAATCCATATCCTACAGTGCAACGTATGTAGGGAGAAAAAAAAAAAGCCCCTCTCTGTACTTTGTATAGATTAGTTTTTAACTGGATTAAACTGTAATTCAGCGCAGTGACACACGTCTAGTGTTCTATTTTAAACAGGGCAGGGAAAGGTGGGTTTAGATCTTACCTAAATGCACAACTTTGTGTTTCTGCTTAGAGGCCCTTCTTGTTTGCCCTCCACTTTCTGCTTTCTGGAAAGATGTGGAAATGAATTTATAAAAAGATAGAAGTATCTTGTGTTCTTCCCTGGCACCACCTGGCTCATTCATTACAATGGTGAGTCACTAATTATGTACTTGAATGCTCAACTATCTATTTTCATAAAAAAAACAAAACCAACTAATAAATGCTACTGCAACACCATTAGAAACTTGACACCATCACACACTTCCCTGACTTGTTCAAATTCAAACCAGAAATCCCAGAAAAGGTGAAGTGCCCACAGGTTTAGTAACAGATTTTTCCTAAAAGTTGCTTTCTCTTTGCTTACAGATGTTTAATTGAAAGCCAGATGTCAGCCCTGTGGATTTGTGTCTCTTGGGGAGATCCACAGAACATGATGCTATATCCAGCCATATTAGACTTTTCCATGTTGTAACTGGATCTTGATTAAGAAAAATTTGATGTATGGTGGTATTTTGCAAAGAAACGAAGCTATGGGTTGTCCTTTCATAAGTTATGCAAAAGTAGGTAGCAGGTGCCAGGAGCTGTCCATAAGCCTTGCCCCAGAAGTACTGTCTTGTTTACATCTTCATCTGTTACTTACTGTAAGTAAATACACTCGCTGTAGTACGTTACCTTTCTAAAAATGAAAATTTATTGTTTTTCACATGATGAGAACTAAGGAACTAGCTTGAGTCCTATTATTGACACATTCAGAGATGGCACATATCAAAGCCATCTACAGTCACCCTAGTGTTTTCTAATGCCTGAAAAGCTATACTTACCAGAATCACTTTGTATCCAATAGTCATCTTTTGGAATTATACTAGCCAATGCTATGCTAGATATAGCCTGCGTACTTGCTTCTGTAGTAAAGTACAATACCAGTGAAGGAGAGTAACTTTTGATAAGAGATCCTCAAGTTTCTAGACTTGGCATATTTTTTTAGTGACAAACGCAATGATAGAGCAGCACTATGAAGTTGACCTCTCCATTCTTTGCACCTTTCCCATCAATTCAAGCAGCTGTTGGTCTGAATGACTGTACAGCAACTGCTGCTCAGTCTCTTGCCGACAGTTTGTATTTACTCAAGTGTGTATTTCCTTAGTGCATAACAGCTCATAGCTGGTGCCTTCTAAGAAAATGCACATAGATGCTTTTCTGTGTTGAAGTATGTGATGGCACATACGATACAGAGTTTCTTCTAAGATCTCATTTCACACCCTCTCCCACTAGCTTACCATTGCTGGTAATACTACATGGAGAAGAGGACTTCAGTTTTTGTGCTCCCTATCACCAGGGACAGTGGAGAAAGTAGGATGAAGGTGCAGGCAGCCCTTCACCTCCACCATGCATCGATACCAAGCTACCCCGCAGCATATATCCAGACCCCACCTAAGAGAAGAGGATGAATTACTCAGCCATGGAGCAGAGTCCTATGCAAACCTGTATGTATGGGAATTTCCACAGTTCCAGAAAAACATTAGATACTTCAGTAGCAATGAGTGAGCCCATACCTATTCTACAGGCTGTGCAGACCTTGCCAGTGCAGATAGTACCATGGAGAAGTGATACAACATCTCGTAGAAGACACAGTGATTTTTCACATAAGCACATAGTTACTGTTTCTTCACTAGAGGGAGTCTTAACACAAGGATTACTGAGCACTTCAAAAATAGAATTAAGAAGCAGAGTGATAGGATATTGAAAGCTGAATAATCCCTCAAAAGCTGAGCAACAGTTGCCATGTTTCAAAAGGGTTTGTTTTTTTTGTGTTTCTCCCCCCCACCCCTTGTCTTCTGCAAGAGTGCGTGTCTTACATGATGCTGTTTCCTTTTGGAAGATACACAGAAAGCACAAATGAGCATGAAGCTAACGATGCTCTTCCTGAATACAGACACCTCTTTACCATGTTTGATCCATAAGTACAGTACACCACAACTGGATAACAACAACATGAGAATCACTTGGTATTTAAAAGCTCGATATACTGACCAGGAAAAAATGCCATTTTACATTTATAGCTGGAAATCACAGTCCTCCTAGAGTAGGATCCTACATGTTAAGACAGCAAAATAAAAAAGGCAATGCTGCACGATTTCTGCCAAAAAGATGCCAACTCATCACTCCTGATGCTGCTCAAGGAACAGCTTCTGTGGAGGTGGTTGGTAAGTTGTTTTATATCGGCTTTTCCCGCCCCGGGAATTCTAAATGTAAAAATAGCATATATCAGATGGGGATGCCAGTTCATTGTGTCTCTAAAGCTCCCATGGAAGCACAATCACCAATGATTATCCAATCAAACTGATAAAAATTATGATGTTAAATTATGAGAACCAGGGTAAAGGAATAAGGGTCTTCACTTAATGTGTTCACTGAGTATTATAAAATTATCAAGAACTCGTATCACATTAACTATTTATAGTCTATATGTGTTTTATCTGTGTTTTAACTTTCTGTGGTGTTTGCAATACTCGGATTAAAAATAACCAGCCAGTCACCTGTCCTGTTGGGTAGATTTAGTTCAATCCACAGGTAATTATAGTAGCATCAGAATGGTGCTTATTAATTTATCTATTATCAATTTACAGCTCCCAAGTTACATTTTAGTAGTCTCAGTCTTTGGATTAACACCTGCCTATCTCTTGGTTGGACCGATTGCTTTCCTGTACATTAAGCACTATAAACCACATAAGTGGTTTTGAGTGTCTGAATTTCTGTTTTGATTATATTACAATTTCTACATGGAAAACTGGTTTTGCAAATTATTTTATTCCAAGGCTAGTAGGAGGGATGAGTTAGTACAGCCAGCACTAGAAAAACATACTGCTATTGTGATCTTTAGCCGCTGCTCTCAAAGGAAATGCTCACATACCTCTGTTCCCGTTTACTTAAAAGCAACATTTTCTTTTAGTACTTTGGTGGCTGCAGACAGGCTGGACACTGCTTGAGCATCAGTGCTGCTCCATGGCACCACAGACCTATGCTGGCTGGATTCTGTGGTTATCCAATTGCCCACACAGCGCCGGGGATTACCAGTTGGCATCGTATCTGTTTGGTCTCTGCCCATTTATACATGCTTTGTTGTAGATCAGCTTTCAGTCTAGACAGATCCTAAATGTTTTAGATGTACCTTTGGTTGCACAGGACAAAGCCAGGATGGCAGCATTTTTGCACTAAGTACGTACAGAGCGTTTGGGTTTTTTAATTAACTAAAATAAATTTCAACATTGTAGTTATGAAATAGGGAAATATCAGTGCTGGGACAAAGCATTTGGAAGAAGTTTTTTAAAAAATCACCGTATTGTGGGCTTTCATCCCAAACGATTAACACTAAGCTTTTATGAATTATCCACAAGAGAAATGTTTTCTTCTGTAGTGAGGCGCAATGTAACTCTCAATGGAACTCGCAATGTAATGCTGCAAGAGAAGAGGAAGCAGTTCTGCTAATGAACCAAGAGGATCTGAAGGTTTTTCACTTTCAAGGTGCACATAGAAGAGAAACTCAAGAAGCTCTTACAAAATCAAACCAACCAAATAAACAAAAAAACCACCCCACACTCTTGGCATAGTGTACCAGGAATATTTTACTGCAGCAGCTTTTTAATGGAGGACTTTCTTGCTTTAGCAACATCTCCTTTAAGATAAGAGATACTCCTTCACAAACTAGTCAGGAAGACTGTCTTGAACTTTCCATATCAGATTTTGTACTGACAACATAAAGCATTGAATGTGCATATCAAACCCACAAAGACTGGACAGAGGTACCTGCAATCAAAAACATAATGAAAACTTATACTGGAGAAAACAGAATATATTGTTTTGTGAGCAAACTACAGTTCTCTCCAAAAGCATCTGACAACATTAATATTTTAATATGTGAGGGTTTTTTCATCCAGCAACTCCACGCTCTGTAGAACAAGCCTTTCAAATACTTTTTTGGTTTTGTTTTCGTTTGTTTTGCAAAATACTTAAACTACTTCTAGCATGGCCGGATAAGGAATAAGACATCCCACAAAGTTATCAGCACACCCACAGAGTGCTAGTCACTTTCTAGTGGTAGTCATTCTTCTACTAGTCACTAGGAATGGCTGCATAGGGTAAATTCTGACCCCGAGGGTAAAGAAGCTACCATCATTTAACAAGGAAGCTGCTCTCTGGGCAATCTGCTCCAACAAAATCCATACATTTTTCAAGAAAAACACTCCAGTCTTCCTGCTCATCTCACTGTTCTTCTACCCATCCTGTGAATGAAGTATTACCTTGCTAACTTTTTTCCCCTCAAGTTTTAAAAGTAAAGTAGAGCTAACAATACTAGGAAAATACATCTAGGGCAAGGGCAGAATATGGAAGATATTGTCCCCCATTACATGTATACAATCACCAGGAGATAGAAAGAACTTAGAATCACTGAATCATTTAGGCTGGAAAACACCCTTACGATCATCAAGTCCTACTGTAAACCCAGCACTGCCAAGTCCACTACCAAACCATGTCATACCACATCTGCACATATTTTACAACCCTCCAGGAATGGTGACTCCAACACGTGCCTGGGCAGCCTGTTCTAGGGCTTGACAACCCTTTTGATTAAGAAATTATTCTTAATATCCAATTTAAACCTCCCTGGCACAACTTGAAGCAGTTTCCTCTCATCTTATCACTTGTTACCCTGGAAAAAACAGAACAATATCCACCTCACTACCACCTCCTTTCAGATGCTTGACAAAGAGGGCAAGCTGATCTCAAACCACAGCATAAACATCAAAATCATTTAAATGCCTCAGCATACAGGATTACACAATAAGCACAAAGACCATATTCTCTCAGGCTAGAGAAAAGGAAATGAGATTTTACTTACAAAGTACAGGAAGAAGTTGTCAGGAAACGCTAAAGGAGACTTTTAACATAAAACAGAGGAAACAGCATTGCTGTTATAGGAGAGGCACTATCAAGACCTCATTGAGTCAGCTGCCCACCCCATTAACCTAATAGTGCCCAAACCTAAGAGGGAAATCCTGGTGCTAATGACCTCCCTGACAACCTCTCTTGGATTTAAAGGCTCCGGGATTTAACATGGGGGCCTGATTTGAAGCTCACTGGAGTTAAGGGCTCCTGCTACTGGTGTTGATGCTCACTGTCAATCTCCGTACCTCACCACTGCTCAGAAATAATGTTATTATGACTATAACAACAACAATGCTATTTATACCCTGTGCCTACCCTCCCTTGGGCAAAGAAAATATAAATGCATGACAATAAGCAGGTATTTGCCACTTAAAATAACAAATGAATAAGGAACAGCCGGGGAAGGAAAAGGGTGACTCCCACCTCCTGCCATAGTATGTGGCACCCCTACTCCCAGCTCAGGACCTTGCCACCCTCACAGCAGCAGGGGCAGAGGGATGGGATGCTCCATGCCTTCTGCCAGGGCAGGCCACAGATCCTGTGAGGGTAGGAAAGGGGAGACATGTTCCTCCATGGGACCACCATAACAGAGCCTCTGGGCTCCCTCCTGTTCACATGGTACTGATTAGCTCAGCTTTTCAGTCAGGGAGCTGGTAAGGAAACCTAGAGATGCCATCAGCATTTAAACTCAATAACTAAAGCACAAAGGTTAACAGGAGAGGAGGTGGCAAAGAGGGGCTGCAGGTTTTGATTTCTGAAAATTACCTTTAAATTGAGTCATTCCCCTGTGATGACTCTGAAGTCACACTGTATATTAAAATAGGGACATAAGCCAGAAAAACATGCAGCATACCATCCTCTACAGGATGGGTTCCTCTACTTAGCACCCAGCAGTGCTAAGAACAGGATGGAGGCAGCAGTATCTGCAGCCTCCCAAGAATGTCTTCTGCTCTTTTAATAGTTCTCCTTGGGGTGGTAGTGTTTGTATCATGTATCTTTCTCCTGTTGCTGAATCAAAAATAGTACATTGAATCATTTGTTAGAGGCGGTTAGTCAGCCACGTTGAGCACACACGTCCCTCCAACCACTAAGGTCCAGCTTATAAGGCCTCCTTCACACAAGGGTCTTACTTCAAACAGCAGTGTTGCTTGGGTGAGGACATGGATGCATTCATTCCCTCTTTCTGCTGCAGCATATGCTTTCAGCAGGTTGGCAGATTACATCCTTTGATCCAAAAATCTAGTGAAACTTGGGGAAAGTTTTCTGCTGCCATCCAGGAAATTTGGCCAGGGCTGTTGGGTTTGAGATGTCCACCTTGGAATGGGACAGCTGGCCCTGGATGAACTAAGGGCCACACAGGAATGTGCACTGCAAAGACCATTGAGCCTGCCCATTTTTAGTGACACCAGTATGACTTTCAGCATGGAGAGAGAGAAAGGTGTAACCAGAGAGCCTAAAGTGTGGTGATTTTGAATCTTCTTCTCTCTCAACCCTAACCCAAAGAACTAAACCACTTTACCTTCCACAGGGACCTGCAAAATGAACAACTGCTAATAATCTGTGGTTGTTTAGCAATACCCAGTTCCTAGGAATAGGTATTTTCATGAAGTTGCAAGCTTGGCAATATGGCAGAGGATTTTGGGTTTCTAATAGCTACTTTATTTTTGTAATTTATTTCCGAAAGCACTCTTGTGCTTTATCTCAAATCCAAACAATCTGTGCTAGCAGACCTTTAGGTGTGGACAATGTATGAAGAAAGAGTGGAAGAGAAAAGAAAACATGAAATTCAGTTTTCAAAGAATTATTAATTATTCATTAGACTGTTATTATTAACTACTAATAAACAAGTAACCACAATAATCAGTCACCACAAAGCCCTCCTAAGACTGCTTCCCACAGGGCTCTGTGGTGACTTGTACCTTGCTCAACACACAGCAATATTTACCCACTGGATTGGGCAATGCTGCTCACTCACAGCCTGCAAGCTCACCTGGCAAGGCGGAGTGAATTTTGACATCAACCCATGTGCTAATCTGTGCCAACATGTAGAGACTTTTATACCAGCCTCTCAGATCTTTTTTAGGTCTCTGATCTCTCATCTCAGCATCATTGCATCTTTGCCAGTATGAAGGGCTTCGAAATAGTTTATTGCTTCTTGATGTTGTCTTCCTGCTGTGTTATTCTTTGTCCCTGACCCTCTTTTGCCTTAACATGAAGTCTCTTATGTTCACTTCTGGTTTGTATGTGCTTTATAGGAACACGGTCCTAATGAAATACACTGCCAGACCTTGTTATACTCTAATTTTGTGTATATACATATTTGATTTCATTAGGAAACACAAACTGATACACTCGGTGGCTACATTTTCACCAGCAGTATTTTAAAACTATGGCATGTAACATAAGTGTTCTCCAGTCTGTCTGATGAATAAAATGTGACCCTTCTGTTCATCCAACCAGTTTAACAAACTCTAATCTGAACGCCTGAAACAGCGGGAACTAGGATTACAAATTGGTAATATCTGAAACACATGAAAGGCAATTCCCATGGACATGGTTCTGCCACACCCTAAACTCAGCAATGAGTTGCTACAAAACCTACAGCTTCCCCCTCCTGGTGCCTATGTCCCTCAGCAAAAGCCCTGAGAATGTAGCCTCCAGCTTCCCTCACACTGGTTTCTTGTGCCAAGGACCTGCAGAGGAGTAGTAGTGGTGGTGGGAGCCTCACTGTACTCTACTCAGCTGCTTGGCTGGACTCCAAATGCAATGCCACCTACCAAAAAGCAGATTGAGGCTCAGAGAGAAAGTTCAAAAGCCTTTGGACTTCAGGTGTAGAAAATGCAGCATTTGTTTATTGCTAGGAATGAGGATGTTTCTGCATCAAATGATAGTAGGGACGCCTTCTTCAGAGCCTTCCTACAGAGAATGGGGGTGGTTAGCAGAAGTGCAAGTTTAAGAACAATTTCAGATATTTAAGTTCTCAAATACTTTGTAAATGACAAAATGAAAAGGTCCTCACAAATAAGTAGTATCCCTTATTCTTCCTTGCTCTGTCCCTAGAATGCTTCTAAATATTTTTTAAAAAATAAAAGTGCAGAAGAAATTAAAATTACAAGAATCCCGAGATTCAAAATCACCAGTGATTTGACTGAAATAATTCACCATGATGATTTTAATAGTACAAATCCTGCCTCACTCATAATATTATGATGCCTATTTATTGAAAGACTTCAGAAAACTAGGCAGGTTCTTGTAAAGGAAGTGACATAAAAGGTGGTTCTGAAAGCAGCCCAGCGAATGAAGTTGTTTCCTTCTGTCTTTCCCCTCCCATCTCACAGTGAACAAAGAGAATTTTCTACCTCTCCAGCCCAGATTTCCCTGAGGGAAAAAGATTCTTGCATCAGCTCCTGAAAATAGTTGCATGGTAGTGCTGCTGCAGCTGCTTCGCATTTAGGTCAAAACTTGGAAAGGGCTTTAAAATGCTACCAGAGTTGGAAGGGTTTTATGCGAGAACCTTAAGGTGTATCTTACCCATTGAAATAAGGCACTACAGAGCCTAGGGTGCAGCCAACACCTTCTAGGCACTGGAAAGCTAATTAGTATTTTGTATCTGACTCCTGTAAGAATAGAGCAACAGTATTGTGCCAAGTGATGAAGAACAACAAACTTTCAAAGGAGCAAAGGTGTCTAAGAAACACAAACAGCTCTACTGTAAGTGCCCTTCTGATGGGCAACAGGAGATGGAACAAAGGCAGTAAAAGGCAAAGCTGGAAAATAATGTGACAATTAGACTTGGTCTTATAGAAGAAATTTAATCATCAATGGCATTTAATCATTCCCTATTTAAAAAATAGGATGCTTTACAATTACAGATGTAAAATATCCCTTTCCAAATCGTCTTTGCTCACCACTTGTTAATACCAGTTTGACTGTCTTTTAATTGTGAAACATATATCACGTTCCCAGAGCTGTTGACAGAGTAGTATTGGTGTGTTACAGAACCACAGAATCCCAGCATGGCAGGGGTTGGAAGGGACCTCCAGAGATCATTTAGAACAAGTTCCTGCTACAGCAGGTTCATCTAGAGTACTGGAAATTTGGAAACTGAACAGGCATTTATTCTCTTAACTATCAGTCTGATATTGCTGATACAGGTCTTCATAAAACTGAAATAAGTAAATATTGAAAATATAACTACTATTTTATCACTTTAAAACAACATTTGATTTTACCCAAACATTACTTCATTTTAATATAGATGGCTGAAAATATTCCATAGTCAATATATAAGTTTTGTCACACTTTGAACAAGTTGGTAATATTCTTACACTGACAAGGCATCAAAAATTTGCCATATTGCTGCCAACACAAACCATTTTAGGTGTCTGTTGTGAACTACATAACACACAGGTACTTGATACTAAAAGCCCCTTGATTAATTAAGTTGAAAGTAACTTGGTGCCTCTCTGCAATAGTTCACAAAGCAGCTGTTGGATCAGTTCTGTAATGCTTATTTAGGTTTTATTTGGACAAGATCTACTTTTTATTTGAGTAACTGTTAACCGCACAAAGTAGTTAATACTGTGCCACCTCTTACCAACCATGCAGAGACAGAAAATTGCCACTGTTGCTAGTATCCCCAGGTAAAGGATTTGCAGGAGTGTGCCGAGGGGAATTGCTCCTCTTGCCACTGAGGAACTGAGGGGGTGAACGTGGCTCCTTAACGTTTACCGGTAAATGCCAGCTCTTGAATTCAGCTAAAAAAACAAGGCAGGCACCGGCTCTGGGGGGAGGTCAGGCTGTAAATGGAAAGGGAAATTTTTCCTCAGCAGGATAATGATTTGTGACAGCAACCCTGAAATGACCATGCTGTCGGACACATCCCTCCTTTCCCTACGCACAAAAGCCTCAGCTTCTTTTACAAAAGGGCAAGGAGCGAAAGGTTTTGCCTACTGCATGCAGATATAATTTCAGCATTCAGCATTGCCCTTTCATTTAAAATAGCTAATTCTATTTATATTCCTTGATTATCTAACAGAATTCTCTCTGAGCTAAGAGAGAGATTCATTTTTTTCACTGGGTATCCTATTGCCATGTGGCTCAGGATGGGGGGGGGGTTGCTTCTCTTCATTTAGAAATTAGAATACTGAATTTTTCCTATTTTTATTCCATTGCAGTTGTATACTACCTGATACTCTTTTCAAAGGCAAAACATTTCTTACTATCAGAAAGGTACAGTCCAAAAAGGTGTTCCTGGATGTTTTATTTTGGAAATGTAAAGGGTTTTAAAATAAACAAAAGTAAATATTCAAATATATTTCATATTGCTTGTGGTAGGAGTGGCTCCACACGATACAATATGGATGAAGCAAATCCGGCAGTTAATTTCTTTGAGACATAAGGTATAACACACAGACACTGCCAGATCTGGTCTTGTGTCATACATAACATTGCCTGACCTTTTTGTTATCACTTAAATCCAGCCTACTTGATTAATTATTAATATTTTATTTTGCTATATTGATTGCTGAAGTTAGAAAAAAAAAAAACAAAACAATTAAAAACTACTGACTTGAGGACACTGCAAGACCCTAAGTACTGCAATCTCTGAGGATAAATATACCTTTTTTTTTCTGAGAAAATGTCATTTCCTGCAGATGAATCAATGCAAAGTGATCGTGCAATTAAATAGGACAGTCTGAATTGAAATTTAAAGCGGCAGACCATGATTTTCCTACTCTCAGTGATGCTTGAAATCTCTCACACCTTTAAAAAAATATAATTAGCTTTAGAATTATCCCACAATAAATAACACCAGAACATACCTTGTGCTACCAACCTGAATAAAAAAAAACCTACGAGGCCACCTCAGTGTTTTGAGTTTATGAGATCTTTCACACACAAAGCCCTGACAGAGTTTCCCGGTCAAAAGGCATCAGGAAGGCTCATCACTTATGGTAAACTTGGGCTTTAGCTTGACAGACCTCTTCCTTATGGTGCCTTTAGGGGACAATGGCATGGTGTCCATAATGCTCTTGTCCTCCTCCAGCTGCCTAGCAGTGCACGAAGGGGTGGGCACTTTCACCGTGTTGCCAAATTTAGAGTAGTCCACAGAGTATCGCCCATCTTCCTCTGCCACGATAGGCACAAACCTTTGGCCCCAAAGGATTTCATCAGCCAAGTAGGAGGTTCTGGCTTGAGTGGTGATGCCAGTGGTCTCCACCACCCCTTCCAAGATGACGATGATCTCCAGGTCCTCATGGTGGTGGAGGTTCAGGGGGGAGATGTCATAGAGAGGGCTGTTCTTGTCTATCACATGGTAGATGATGAGTGGGGAAACAAGGAAGATGCTGTTGCCCCCAACAGGGTTCTCCATCTGGATATCGATCTGGTTGAGGGGCACCACCTCCCCTTCCAAGCTGGCGGTCTTCTTCACCACCTGCATGCGGATGGTGGCGCTGATGATCATGCTCTTCCGGAGGTCACCCACTCGCAGCATGAAGCAAAGCTTGCCCTCCCGCAGGGCAATGACTGCGTGCTTGCTGAAGATGAGGGTCTCAGCTCGGCGGTGGGCCTGTGAGGTTTTCATGAAGATGCAGCCCAGCATAATGGCATTAATCACCAGCCCCACGATGTTCTGCACAATCAGCACCAGGATGGCAGCTGGGCACTCCTCTGTCACCATGCGTCCCCCAAAGCCAATTGTCACCTGCACCTCGATGGAGAAGAGGAAGGCTGAGGTGAACGAGTGGATGCTGGTCACACAGGGCACAAAGCCAGCTGGGGAACCCGCCGTCCCCTCTCCGGGGTCACGCTGCAGCCGGGTGCTGTGGTCCAAGTCTCCATGAGCAAAGGCGATGAGCCACCATACCATGCCGAAAAGCAGCCAGCTGCAGAGGAAGGACATGGTGAAGATGAGCAGCGTGTGGGGCCACTTGAGGTCCACCAAGGTGGTGAAGACATCCTGGAGAAAGCGTCCCTGCTCCCGGATGTTTTTATGGGCCACGTTGCAGGCCCCGTTCTTGCCCACGACACGCGCCCGCCGCTCCCGGGCGCGGTACCGGGCATGATCCGGTACATCCTCCGCTAGCCGGGTCAGCACGTACTCCTCAGGGATGATCCCCTTCCTCGACAGCATGGCTCCCGGCCGCCGCCGCTCCGCCGCTCAGCGCCGCCCCATGCAGCCGCCGCTCCGCCGGGGGCGGGAGTGAGGGCAGAGGGGGAGGATGGGGACGGCCGCGCCG
>JANHFX010022585.1:0-13511 GCA_027560015.1 Chloroceryle amazona | reverse complement strand
GAAGTGGTTGTCAAATGAAAAAAATAAAATTTTTCACCTATATGGAAGAAAACTTGTAGTTTTAGTTGTGTTCATGTCATCTGCTTGCTGGAAAGCAGGGTGGATAACCTTATGAATGTGTCAGCTTGCCTCATTTCCGCATTACTAATTGAGGACTAAATATTGGGCTTTAAGTTAATAAAAAGCAGTACATGATGAAGAACTGGAGTAACATCTCTGCTGAGAATCCAGAAAAGCTATACTGAGCTGCTCTTTGCATGACACACTCCTGTGATGCTTCATACAATTTCCCAGTAAGGTGCTATATTCTTCTGAGCTAGCTGAAGACGTGATACTATTCTACTGTTTCTACTATGCAGCCATCCTAAAATACTTCTGAATTATTCAGGCATTTGGAGAGAAGGGAGAGAATAAAACCTCATGTATTAGCTGTGCATGCTTCTGCAGCTTTATGGAGCCATCAAAAGTTACAGGTGAAAAAAAAAAGAAAATTAGAGTGAGGGAAGTGAAGGAAAAGCAAGAAGAGAGAGTGTACATGTTCAGCAACGAAGACCATGAACCCATCAGGACAAGGTATATGCAAGAGAGGACCTGGCAATTAGGGGCTACTGAAGGGGCCGGTGAAAACACGTTGGTGTGGTGAAGTGGGTGATGAGGCAGATCAAGGAGAGAGACAGGGAGGAGCAAACAAGGGTGAGGAGTGAGGGGCCACGCAATAAACACTGGAACCAAGCTGTGTGCAGCCATGTCTGCACAAAGCCGTTGGAGGGACTGACTTGAGGAGAAGCATTCAAGGTCTGTGTAATTTCTCCTTTTCCTGAATAAATAGCAGGAGCAGTTAGTAGGGGTTGTGTGACAGGGCAGTGACTCCTCTGTTTGAATTATTTAATATGCCCCACTATGTAATGTGATTTCACAGAGTTTTGAAGACCACCTGGTTTTCTCATCTATGAAGACCAGTGTTTTTACGTTCCAAAGGTTTTCCATCATCAAAAGGTTCTTGTGGCCTCTTTAATTTTGTGGTGTTTTTTTGTTATTTATTTAAAAAAAAAAAAAAAAGCAGCTGTAATATCTTTATTGTTTGAAAAAGAGCCTTTGAATTTTGGCAGGGACAAAAGCTCTGCAGCCGAAGACATGCCTTTCCCTTCTCCCATGAAACTCCCCTCTGTTCTGTCTGAGTTATGAGCTGTGCAAGATCGCCGTTCCCCATTTCTCACTTGTGTTTCTCAGGAAAATGTTGGCAGCGGGTCAGAATAATAACTGAACATGAATCTTCTGCAGAGCTGAGCCCACACCACTGCCAGAGCAAAAATAACAAAGAGAGAAGTCCCCAGGGGCTCCTGGGGCAGGTGGGGTTGGTGTCTCACCTCTTGCAGTCTCTCTCTAGCAGTGGTTGTAGCCAGCCAGAGCAGTGCATATCTCTGATGATTCTTGGTGAAGGAAAAGATAGGTCAGCTTTTGGACATAACATAATTTCTGTTCTCTGTGCTCAAGCTGCTGAATCAACCAGATAAAAAAGTCAGGAAGTGATGGGTTCATTCTTGTGGGTCCAGCCATGATGTGGTTTGGGGCACCTACGTGTTAATCCTGCGGTGACATGCCTTTCCTATCATGTGTAAGAAACTCACACTACTGGAGAGGCATCCACTCAAACAGAAATAAGTTTGCACAATACCTGTCAATATGGGAAATGCCATTTTTTTTTTTTTGTTGCTTGCAGTTTAAATGTCTTTCATACTGCAACAGACAATGTAATAAACACACCAAAAACATGTCTATATATACATATGTATATACATGTTAGATGATCTACATCTGGATGGCCATGTAAGCATCACCATATGGGACGTATGCACTTTCAGACTTACATAAATAAAAATTACATTTCTCAGCAACAGAACCCCAGACTTGTTTTGAGAGGCAAGCCTAATAAAAATGCATATTTGCTGACAAACACACGGGAAAACTCCATGTTTACATACACGCAAGTGGCACCGAGCGCATCGGTGACGCTCGTCGGGCAAAGGCAGCCACACGCATCCGTGTTTGCTCCGAGACAACTGCTTTATTTCCTTCTGAATAACAAGGAGGCTCCCCCCCGACCCTCTGCTGGAGCTTCAGGCTCCGTTTCTGACAATGCACAACCGCGTTGCTCGTTGGAGTGCCTGTCATTAAGCAATGCGGTGATTATTCTGGCAGCTCCACTACTCAAGTCCCCCTGGACGAAGTCAGACATGGAGAGAATTGAATTTCGCCAAGGACGGGGCTAAAGGTCGTTCCATGCAGTGGACAGCTGTGTCTAGTCAAATCGAAACTATTGCTCCAAGTGTTACCAACAGAATAGCTGATAGCTCTGTTGTCAGTTCATTTACACTTGCATCCTGTTACAAATTAAACTGAAATTGTGGCGCGCCGAAGGAGCAGAAAGTCGGTTGTCTGCCAAGTGACAATTCCTTGTATCACCAATTTCCAAGTGCAGCCATTATAGATCATTGCTAGGGTTTGGGGTTTTTTTTTGTGATTTCCAGCAATGAAGATTTAGGATCCTGATTTTTTGCCATGGGCAGAATTCCCGTTAACACCTGCTCCCATCTTCTAATCCCATAGGTTGAAAAGGAAATGCAACGCTCTGGTAACTGGCCTCTTTCTTCACCTCTGCTCGTAGAGAATAACATACAGGACACAATTGTTCTTTCTCCCAGTTTCTAAGGGTTTTGGGGTGGTTTGTTTGTTAGTTTTTTTTGTTTGTGGAGGTTTTTTGTTAGTTGTTTGGGTCACCCCCCCGTGTGGAAATCTGAATTCAGATGGGAGGAAAACTATGAAATATCTTGGTTCTACTACAAACTCTTCTGCATGAAGGCAGGGTGTAGCAGCAAGAGAAACTTAGCAGCAGCAATTGAGCATCAGCACTGATACGCTGGTGTTCATCTCAGCCCTGCACAGCATCTTCCCCAAACCCATTCCTAAGCCATCAGCAGGACAGAAGATGCTTTCTGTACAGAATAATATCCTCTCCCCAGATCCTCAATGGGTCCCACCAACTACGCTGCAAGCCTGGGACTTGACCACATGTGGAATAAACTTGCCCCCAAACATCAATGCTAATTAGCTTGTGTTATGAATGGATTAAGTGAAGACACCAGCTGCAGTGGGGCATTTTGATTTGGGTTGTGGCTGGGTAATTAGATGCACATAAGCTGGCTGGGGAGCTGTCAGAGCAAGCAGCAGTTTCCTTTGCAGTGTTAGGAAGAAGAGCTTTTCTGTGTCCCATCATCTGTTTTGATGTGAACCTTTGGGTGATGTACCAGTGATCAAACACAGCGTTGAGTGTGAACCCAAATCCTCCCAAGCCACAGCCATGAAACTCAAAAGAATTTCACTGCTCAGGCACCTGAGCAATGCTATTCTTTTTTATAGTGCAAAATGCACCTTGTATAGTGACTGTTTAATGTTGACACCACCCTTCCCTTTGATCCCTGCCAGCCTTCCCCAGTTCTCTTATCTACCGTCAGTGCTTGGAATAGAATTTTGGGAAAAATGTGTTTGATGCCATCATGAAATCATAGAAAATTTTACAAAATTGAAATTAAAGATGCGTGAATGTGTGCAATGCCGGTGGTGGTAGCACCTGTAGTGTTCTCACCTACAGCTGGGCTAGTTGTCCTGTGCTTCCTTTCTTGCCAGTGGAGAGAAATATGTAACTCCAGTGAGATACACCTATATCAGACATCTTCTGTGTTAGGAGGATAGGAATCACTCACTACAGGGAGTTCCTGGTGATTTGTTTGGATGAAGTGGTCTGATTTTTAGACCTCTATTTTTAATAGAGGAGCCAGGAGGTAAATCCTGCTTTTCCTCCCAAATCTGGAGCCTGCATGAGAATAAAATAACCAGACAGCAAACTTTCTTTAATGTGAAGAAAGGCAGAAAGTGAAAAGGCAGCTTGACTGCTCCTGATATACAGCCTTTATCAGCTCCATAAATAAAGGGCATATGCATGTAATGGCTGACTGCATCTCAGATTGCAACACCAATGTTTTAAAAGCCTGCTGACGGAGCTTCTGCTTATTTCATTACTCCTCCAGAGTCTTTGCAGGTAAGTCATGCATTATACAGTACAATCTCTAGCAATGCACGACCAGAGGGGACAGTCTGTGAAAATTCTGGATGGTCCATCACTTTCCCTTCCCTTCCCTTCCAGGAGAGAGGAACATAAGGAATTATGTATTCAGTTAATCAGCAGAATTTACAAAATAAATAGCTATTTGCAGTGAGCTAGCGTTTGCATTATTTTAAAAGAAAGGAGAATGACTCTACCTCATTACGACATGAGCTGGCTGCGTGCACAGCAGAGCAAAGATGATTCTGCAGTAAACTCCTGCTCAGAAAATATACTGGGGCGCTCAGTATTAATCAGGTGAAAAAGGAAGTGCCACATTTTACTGGAAAATGTATACAATAATGAATTACAAGAGCTTGTGGTGAGCCTTGACATTGCATCCTGGCCCTGACCACAAACTAACCTGCCATGTGTTGTTGCCAGTAATGTGGCAGAGGAGGTTCATGGTAGTCCCACTGAATTAAAGTTTCCATTTAGGAACAGAGTTTGGTCCAGAGTTTGCAAAATACAACTAACACATGGGAGAGGAAGAGCAAACTATCTCCTCAGATAAGTTTTCCAATGGGCATGCTCATGGTGACCCTGCTGCCATGTATCTCAAATGCTTCCTTTTGTTGTTAACTGAAAAAGCTGGATCTCAATGCTTTGGGTTTTTAAGCAGTGTTTGTATTCAGTAAGAGCTGATTTTCTCAAGGACAAACTCCTGCTCACCTGCAGGGCATTGATTTGACTTGACGTCTGTAATTCACCATCCTCCAGCACCCAGACATGTAGACTTGAGGATGTCCACTGGCTTTCCTTGCAGTTCTCCTCACTGACCTGACCATGTGCTTTTGGGCTGTAGCAACATGAGCTTGCTGTCTTTCTTTGGGTACCTACTTGGCTTTTTTTATAGAAGACTCACTCCAAAAGCTGGTTTTGTTTTTGTCACTGAAGAAAAGGACCTGAAGAGAGGGTCCATAGTATGGAGTAACACTGTGGTGATTCAGTACTGATCAGTATTGCATATTGACTGATCTACATAGAAAGTGGTATCTGGTATAGGTCTTTTTTGGAGGGGGCAGAGACTGTAAAAAGCTGTTAAGACCATTGAGCTGCTTCTGTGCAATGAGTTTCTGGGCCTCTGTCCAGTTGTTTATAACCTCACCCATATGACATACACAGAAAAAAAATTTAAAAATGCTTCTGGGTCCAGCAGATGTAATGGGGATGAACATGATAAAGAGAGACATTGAAGTGGCTTTCAGTTCTGGAGTACAAGAGGGAGGAGGTAGGCAGCAAAAGAGTTTTGGCTTTATAGGCTTTCCTAATTAGCATCCGTAGCTGAGGAAATACCGTAAGACATTTTCCACAAGTATTCATTAGCTGTTGGGTTTTTATAAGCTTGGTTAGACTTTGTACACTTTCTCCCACCATCCTGTCTTGTTTGCTCTTGATAAATATTCCAGCAAACATGTTTGTGAGAGGGTGTGTTTGTGGAGGCTGCGAATACTGGAGAGTATTCCTGAATAGTGTCTTTAATATTCCTGCTGGAAATCTGCTTCTAGGGATCGTAATGTCCCTCTGTTGAGGAGACAAACATCACCGTGTGGTGCAGACATTTAACAGCTCATGAATTGGGAAGAGATCAAGAAGAGTTTTCAGAAAAGAATTTAAAATACGTATTTTTAAGCAAACAGCAATCTGCTAATAGTTCACAAATCAACACACTGAATATGTCAAATGCCTGTCTCTTCTCTAGTACCCCATTTCTGGGGCTTAAGGTCAGCAGCAAATTTTGAAAGCAAAGCCAAAGATTGTATTTGCTATTCTCCTTAAATTCCAACCTGTGGAAGAATAGAGGTGTTTAAAAAAAAAAAAAATCTGGTCTGTTTAGAATAGCTTCCATAACATTGTTTCATATTGAGCGATCTCTAAATAAGAGGCTCTTGCTCTTGACTCCAGCTCAGATGAATGATTTCTAAGGCTTTTCTTTTTGTGACAGCGATGAATTGGTCAATGTTTGTATTAAGCTTTCCTAAGTGCACTATTAAATGGGCAAAACTTCAACAATAAATGGGCTGACTGGCTCAATGATAAATTGAAAAGAGGGGGAGGTGTGTATTTTTAGGCGGAAGAATCATCATGGAAATTGTCTGATTGCCATGCATTTTGAGAAGGGCTACGTGGAAAAATGCTTCAAATAGGTACCAGACATGAGCTGCTCTTAAATCAACCAGACTGTGCTTTGGAAAAAAAATACTCATCAATGCATATCTTGTCCTAAGGCTTGTCTAGGATCAAAGCATCCCTGATAATGTTGGAACCGTTAGGCTTTCTTTAAAAGTGCTTTAAGTTCCTCTTGTCATTATGACTCGCAAGCAGGATTGAGTGTTTTACCTTTTCCCTACATGAGAAAAAGATACAGGCAGTTAAAGATGGAAAGAAAAGGAAAGGAGTCCTCCCGGGCCTTTGTATTGTTTTCTTCAGGGCTGGTGTTGCTAAAAAACAAATGAGGACAACTAAATTCCCAATTCTGTCTCTTGTTTGCCATGTCAGAGGATCGTATTTGTCAGTGATTGTTTCAGGTGAGGATGGATGGCATATTCATGGCATTTCCATCCAACAGTAAGTGGGACTTAAGTTCTCTCTGTGGGTAGAAGTTCAACCCTCTGTGTTCTCAGCCTGCCAGATACGAGGGCACACTGGCAGTTCCGAGAGATAATTATAAGCTGCTGAAGTTTCCAGGCACATCACGACATCCATTGAAAGCCTTGCTTTATTGAGCTGAAGATGAGGTTCAGGGTCTAGAATGCTTTCCCAGCTCTGCTGCTGGCTGGCTCCAACTCTTACAAACTTGCACCTCTTCTCCGAGCTGTGCAAATGAGATAGTAGTATCTGTCTCACAGGGGGTGTTAAGAAGCTTAAATCATTAGTGTTTACAAAGTGTTTCTAGATCCTCAGATGGAAGGCTCTATAAACAGACAAAGTATTATTAATTGCTAGCTTACACTGAATTGTAAAGCAAAAATAAGGATGGCTGGAGGAAAGAGGAGGTGAATTTTATGATGATCTGCATCATTCTAGTGACTTTAAGCTAAACAGTTTAGTGGTTTGATTTCCCATTAACATTGTCTGGTTGTAATATTTGACTTCCAGTTTACTTTGCGGAAAATCAAGGTGCATGAGAGTCTGAGAGTCAGGCCTCCTATACTAAAGAATAAATCATAAGCTTAATTTGGGTAATCTTTCCTGAATTTACACCACTAGATTATGTTGTTTTAAACAGAATAAATCCTGATTTACAGAACATGGCTTCGGTGATGCTGTTTGTGATTTACACCAGAAAATATTAGGAAAACAGTCTTGCACATCTTTACGCCTCAGGAGCACACCATTCAAAGCATATGGGTGGGGGGTTTTTTGTTTGTTTGTGTGATTTTTGTCCTCCTCACTCGGCCCTGGCAAGAAAAAACAGGCTGGATTATTCAGTCTTTTCCACTTTCTGAATTTTCTGCCATACCTCAGCGATGCTGTGCTTGGGTTCCTAGTTAATTTTTTCTCGGTATTTGGGAAGGTATCAGGAAGCAGAATAAGTTGGGTAACATGTTGTTTGTATTTGTAGGTTGTGTTATTTATATGTTGGGGGCTTTTCTGTTTTTTTTTCCTGCAAAGCCTGCTTCTTTAGGACCAAACCACAGTAGATCTCTTGTGAAATTAGTCATAAAAATGGGAAGAAACTTACTTGGTGCTCTTTCTGTCTTTAAGATATGCATCTTTTTTTTTTTTTTTTTTTTTTTTTCCTTGAGCCACACCATTAAAAAAAGCAGTGGATAACCATTTCCCACTTGGCCTCCAAAGGGTGAAATTGTCATCTGGTACAAATTGGCATAGCTCTATTCAGATCACAGCGACTACATTAATTCACTCCAGCTGAAGCTCCAGCCCTTAAAACACCCATGAGCAGAGTGAGTTTTGCACAGGATGGATTTTCGGGCCGGGTGGAAGGTTTTGCTGTGTAACTTAGTTATGTGTCTAGGCTCAGGGCTGTGGGAAACTGTCTGTTTGACATCTGCAGCATACACAGCAAATGCTTTGGCAGTTCAAGTTAATGCCTTTTGAATTCACAGGTTGTTTACTTTCAGCTTGAATGTGGATTTGCTTTCAACCTCAATGGGAAATCTAACATAAGAGGTAATAGGACCAGCCATCTGTCCAAAGGGTATGCGAATTCCTGATTTTGAACCAATAAAGGAGATCAGGGACAAGTTCACCCCCTCTGTAACCTCTGGCAAATCACTGGCATACTCCCTGGATTTCCGAGTCAGGACCCAATACCTCCGGTGCAGTTTGAGCAAGTGTAGACATAGGAGATGAGACCTATGAAGTGAACACAGTCAACATCCCTTTCCAATGGTCGCTTCTACAAACAAGCATTGTTCCAGCCCTTTCTTCCTCCCCTCTGATTTACAACCCATTTTGGCCTGTAAGCCGTGCACCTGTGAAGCAGTCTGCTCCCTGCTCGCTGAGGTCTGCGATCTCAGGGGAGAGTTACACAGCACGAGTGAATGGGAACCCCCATCTCACGCCAGCGTTTCCTGAGAGTAAATATCAACCCATGTGTTTGGAGCGAGAAGATGGTGTAATAACTAGATTGATTGGATCACTTTTTCAGAATAGCTCAGGGCCAGATTTCTCAACTGTTCAGTACACTTGAAAGGGTCCAGATTTTTCACTTGCTTTCTTTCAAGCCAAAAGTTAAACCCATCCCTCCCTCCCACCATCTAAACTAAGAAGCTGCGCAAGAGCCAAGATTTGACAAAAATAATCAGCATCCTGCAGCATTTAGCAGGACGCAATGAAACAGATTTTGCAAAGAGCACAGCATGTGACTGGTAATGGAGCTGCTCCTGATTCACACATGTGGACATGAGTGGGGACTTGGGCCTCCTCTATCTGTCTTGGTCACCCACAAGAAGTACTGTCAGATTCAGTGAGAAAACACTTAAGACTGTATGTACCGTGCTGCCTAGAAGGCGATGTCCTTATTTTGGAAGCCTCTGTAGTATAAACTCTTGGTCACACCTTTTCCACTGATGCTGTCCATCATTTCTGTTGACTTGAATTGAGTTATCCTGATTTATACTAGCTAAAGACCTGTGTGTGTCTTGGTCTCCAAAGCACTTGAATGAATGGAAGATCATTGCTTGAGCAATTAATAAATAACAGGAAAGGCATGAAAAAAGACAACAAGAAAATATTTAGTAAAAACATCATCTGGTCTTTAACAGCAAAATGTTCATTCTCTACCACATGTAGAATGAATGCACGTGCTTTTAACTTTCCTGAGGTGAACAGTCCAGGGATACAGGATATCTGGCAGCATCCTTAAGAAAATACTGGCCTGATTCTGATTGCACATTACTTGAGATACCCTGATGTAAATCCAACCAGGGAACAAAACCAGCCCTGCAACAGCCCTGTTTGTCCAGAGGACTTAAGCAAAACATGCTGCTTTCATCCCAACAGCACAATCCCCGGGCTATTTTACCTCAATTACACTCTGATTTAAGAAAACCGGAGGGCACTGGCTCGTGTTCAAACTGTTTTCTTTCTTCCTTCTCTGTCAAATTAGGGCTACTGCAGATCTGATGAGTTTCAAGATTGGGTGGGGAAACAAGACTCTCTTCAAAGTCTCTATTTTGTTTATTGATTCGATAGTATTTACTGACTAATAACCACCCAAGGCTAACAGGCTCATTTGAACTGTGAATGCTGTGATCTTGCATGTTATCTATGGGAAGAATAACCAGCTTACAGATAAATAGTCTGCCTAAGGTGGGAGAAATCAAGGCTTGTAGTCCTCTCTTAGGGAAACTAGCTTGGTTTTCTGCCAATTTTCAGGGAGTCTTCTTTTAAAGTTTTCCGTAGAATCGCAGCACCGTTTTTTCTTATTTTCCTCATATGTGTGCAGCCATGAGAACCAAGGTGGCTTGAAATTAAATAAGCACAGTCCAGCCTTCAAGTAAAAGATTTTGCGGTTTTAGGTTTTGCTTGGAACCAGAAGCAGAAGAGCCAAAACACTGCATAAAAGAAGAAGTAAAAAAGCTGTTTTCGTGGTATTTTTGGCATGGGCGACGGTGCTGAGAGATACTGGAAATCGTGCAAAAAGAGTCTGTTCTTAAGACATTTCCAGCCTTGCTCCGAAGACTGAGGGCTTTAGATAAACATCTGCATGTGGGGATCGCTATCCAAAACAAACCACCCAACCTTTTGTAGTTCACCCATCACTAATGATTTCCCCCTCTGCATCTCTCCCCGTGCACTTGTGCACGCACACAAGTTCTTCAAGGCATCCAAAAAGCTTTTCCTTGCCCTTAACATTTTAATTGCCTCTTAAGCAAGATTTTCTCATCAGTGAAGGAAAAGAAGAACGTGATCAAGAACCCTGTACTGCCCAAAGGATTTCCTCTCCTCAACCTCACCACACACATGGGGATCACTTTCCTTCTTCTGCTTCTCCACATCTTCTCTGCATTTTGCATGATTGTTTTCTTTCTTTTCCAGCCTGGAAAAAAAACAACATCCCCTCTGCTCCTGGGTAGCATGGGTGACAGAGACTGAGAAATCAGCACAGTGTCAGCAAGAGTTTAGCCCCACAGCTGGGACCTGAACTTTCAGCAGCAGAGCACAGCGCTGGGTCACTGCACTAAAGCAAGCCAGATTGATACAAAGTGCTTGCTCACCCTGGGAGGAGAAGGATCAGAAGGTAGTTGATAAAAGTTTTTAGGCACTAACTATTGTGAGCCTGCAGCAGCAAAGGCTGAGTTTTTCCTGGGAAGGATTACCAGGGAGTGTATATTTACTGTCATAACCCCCAAAACGACACAATATTTGGTGCACTGGGGGGATATAGTGTAGGGGCAGTGTAGGTTTTTAGAGCTGTTGAAACTGGAGATGGAGCATGTGGACTCAACATGATGCCTACTGTGTTAAGTTTTCAATTCTGAAGACCTGAACGATCATGTCTGCCAAGAGTTAATGTGCTTAGAAAGAGGATGCTAAAATATTCTTTCCCACTCCAGTTTGCAGCTGAGAACTTGTTAGTCTGTAATATCTTTTATTTATAGCGCCTTTCGTCTCAAAGGATCTGAAAGAGGCTTTATCTGAGAGTCACTTCAATGATACCTTCAGGCAGGGATGCTTCTCTGCGGGAGCCTCCAACTGAGGTTGCAGGGTCTGCTTAGCCATGGTCACACGTGAGGGACACAGTCTGCCTTGTCAAATGCCAGCACTTGTTACTAGAGGCTGGAGGGAAGGGCAGAAATCCACTCTGAGACTGAGAAATATCAAAGAGAGAAAACAGACTCGTAAAACACCTGGGAGAGAGGATGCGGATGGACAGGGACTGACTTCAGAAGCAGATGTTGGGAGGAACTGTTGCCAACACTGGATGACATCCTTATGCAGAGGGCCTGAGACAGTGAAGCTGCAGCTCAGAAGAGGGGATCTGTTGGCCCTACCTGGATATTGCTTCATCCAGCCCAGCTGTCCCAGCTGTGCTGTGGTGGCCTGAAGAAGGCTCCAATGTAGACTTTGCACAGGGGACACATCCCAATGGCAGGGGTGCTCCTATGGGCACAGACCAAAGGCTTCAGTTTAAGCATGCAATCATACACATCCCCTAATGAGTGCAGTCACAGCAGGGCAGCTGCTTATTCTAAGTCCACTTCAGTGCCTGTCCATGAGCTCCTCCACACACAGCAGCTGGCAGCAGCCGAAGGACCAGCTCCTCCATGTGGCTCCTGGCAGCTAGAGGTGACATCCAGCCCTTCGCTTTCCTCCTGCATTATATGTACAGTCCAGGGAAGCAAAAGTCAGACCAACTGACAGGTTTATGATTCCAGCTTGTGATTTCTACTTCATGCATAGCCAGGTGAGATTTTGCCAAGATACATATTAGGCAGCTGCTCAGGACACTGCTGTTTTGTCTGTACCATCCCGAGCATGCTGTCTGTCTGTCTGTTTCCTGGTCTGTCTCTGCAACCCTGCTTTCAAGATGGTTGCTCTGCTATTCTCTGGGGTGGCCAAAGCGTATTCAGCAAGAACAAGCCTTTCCCTGGCACTTTTGCTGGGCCTCATGAGTGATTTGTTGCTGCAGGGAGCAGAAGCACCGGGCCTGAGACAGAGTGAGTGCCCATCTGTTTCACCATCCTCTAACTCTTGTGACTTCCCAAGGAGTCCTGATGTGTTTTGGTGGACGAAGCAGTCCAACTGGGCTCACAAGAAGGCCTTGGGACACCAGCAGCTGCTTACGGGGCCATACGGTGCTCTGGGTCTCCAGCCTGGCTTACAGCTTAATGTGCTCGTGCCACCATGCTAAAATCCTCCATGCATCTTCTCTCCTCCCTCCATGTCTCTCCCAAGCCATCCCCAGCATCAGCACTATATTTTTTTCTCCAAATCTCTTTCCTCTAGGCACCAGACAAGGTGCATTTTACACCACTTTATCTCTGCCATGCATATGTCAGTGTTTCAAACTCTGGTTTAATTGGAGTCACATCTCTGGCTGAAAGTTGGCTCTCTCGGGTCCTTTCCATGGAGAACGTGCATTTTGCCTCGACCTTTCTCTACCTCCCAACCAGACGTCTCTCCTCCCTCTTTTTTGGAGAGGGCTGGGGCTTACGCATCCTGGCCTGTGCAAGGATCATGTTGCCTGCTTCTAGGGCATCTCTCTCCTTCTTCCTCATAGAAAAGCATACATATGCTGTGTGTACATACAGCCTTTTTTCCTCCCTTCTCAGGCCACTGAGTGTTACGTTACATTTCTCTTCCTTTGGTGCTCCTTCCACATGTGTGGCTTTGGATTTGTGGGTGAGAGTGGGAGGGAGTGCCTCTGTGACAAGAAGGAAAAAGGGACGAAAAAGTAAAACATAAAGCAAAACCAAAACAAACAAGCAAAAAAAACTAAAGAAAAAGTTAAAAAAAAAAAGAGGGAGTAAATTTTTGGGAGGAGGGCGTTTAAGAGGAGAGAAAAACAAATCAAAGCTGGTGCCAGTCTGGAACCAGCAGCTGGTTGCCAGCACAGCAGGCTGAGAAGTTGGTGGTGGAAGTGCTTAGTGCCATGTTTGGGTTGCTTAAAAAAGTACACTATCCCTCTCTCCCTCCCTCCTTATTCTGCCTCTGTTTTTCTCCTGGCCCCAGCAATCAGGAGGAGGAATTCATTTGCCAAACACACGCCATGGGGATGCAAACGGAGTATGCCCTGCCTCGTGACATGCGTGTGCACACGCATGTGTGCCCATGAGCTCTGCAGCTTGCCTGCATCTGTGAAGCTGTGAGCAGGATTGGACCTGCCAGGCGTGCTGTGGGTGCAGTGGCTCTCCACTCCGAGGAGATGCCAGTGTATTGG
>JANHFX010022584.1:0-15626 GCA_027560015.1 Chloroceryle amazona | reverse complement strand
CCTTCCTTCCTTCCTTCCTTCCTTCCTTCCTTCCTTCCTTCCTTCCTTCCTTCCTTCCTTCCTTCCTTCCTCTCCAATCCTTTAACCATGTAACACCTTCAAGTGCAGAAAGCATCCCCAGATGAACAAGGACTCTATAATTTGCCCAGAGTCCTGCAGCAGATTGTGGTAAGACTAAGAAGCAGCACTGGAGAGTTTTGCCCATCCTAAGTAACTCTGCATCACGCAGATGCCATGCTGTGAGGAGCTCAGCTCAAAGCTCATCTTGAAAGCCAGGCACTACTAATAGGTCTTGACCATGTAAATGTTTTCATGTCCAGCAGTGTAGTTCTGCACATGCTGTGGCCACATCCCTAGAAAGAGGATATTATGGTGTCTGAATTCAGGACTTTTTACAAGGAGGTGTTGCAATAGGACCATGGGGGATGGTTTTAAACTGAAAGAGGGTGGAATTATTTTAGATAAAAGGAAGAAATTCTTCACTCTGAGGATGGTGAGACACTGGCACAGGGTGCCCAGGGAATCTGTGGATGCTCCATCACTCGATGTATTTGAGGCCAGGTTGGACAGGGCTTTGAGCAACCTGCTCTAGTGGGAGGTGTCCCCATGGCAGGGGGGTTGGAACTTGATGATCTTTAAGGTCCCTCCCAACCCAAGCAACTGCATCATTCTATGAAATTATCCAAGCTTCCCACCTTTGGGAAGTCTTTCATGATCTCAAATTGGGTTGAAACTGGACAAAAGACTTCCAAAGAGTGGGGAAAGGGGGCAGTAGATGTGGATATTGTAATTGTAAAATTCACATTTCCATAGCATTTTAGGCTTTTTCTGTTTTGTAAAACCTAAGAGTGTTTGCTAAAGGTTCAGAGGTGGGCATTTTATATTTTCATTATGTTCTCCTGAATCTACTAACACTAAATAAGTCTTTGTACTGGTGGAATCTGATGATGATGGTAACGAAGCCCAATTTGACCAAGAAACAATTACAGCTCAGGGAAAGAAATAAGTACAGCTCATGAAAAAAAAAAAAAAAAAAAGGAAAATAACCTGAAAACATGAAAATAATTCTATTTTCTGGGGGAGCTTGGGTATTGTTATGAAGAATGGTTTTTAAAAGATATGAATCGTGCCCTTAGAAAAAAAAAAAATCAAACCATCTCACTCTGACTGGTCAGTCATCACTTTTACTTTTCCTTCATGCACGCAAGCCATTAAAGAGAAGAGAAAAGTGAAAAAGTTGTGCAAGTTTCATAGTCTCTGTAAGTGTGTTTAAGGGAATCTAAGCTAAGCCCGGTCTTTTCTTCAAGTTTCTTATTTTCTTTTTCCTTAGAAGGATGTTTTCTGCAAGGAAATCATCAATGGAAAATGTTTGACCAGCTGTACTCTTATCTTCAGATCTGGAAACACATGCAATACATGGAAATCCCCACCTCACTTGAAGTTTCAAGGGGGTGACTGGTTTTTGTGCTCATACTTCTTTCGATATGAATAAGCGTTTCAGTATTTGTCTTTGTTTGCTCTCCATCCACTCCACTTCAAGGAAAAATACAGGAAAATTTCCACTTTTGCCATTACAAGTGCACAATCACTTTGCAGGGATCTGCAAAGTCCGTTCCTGTTCATTTTTTTTTGCAATCCCCTGAACAAGGCCTCTGTGTTGGCTTCTTCTTTTGTCTTCAGGGAATTTTAATCTGGAGATTAACTTCCAGCTTTCCGGAAATAACAGAGACAACCTGGATAGATCTTGATATGGACTGGCCATCAGAGCTCAGTCATCTGCACTGTTGTTACCATAGTCCCTTGTCTTGGTTTTGGCTTGAGTCTGCTGGCATGAACCCAAATGATCCCCAGACATGGCTCAGGATTCAGCATAGTCTAAAGACCATTCCTGTTAAGTTGTTTAGATGCATCCACCTTGCTCTGGATAGAGTTTAACTGTACAGACATTACCAGGCCAGCTGGCCATCGAGGCAGAGCATGGGCACTGATCCTGGTTATTCTGCCTGTAGGCAACTACTTGGGTTCATCATGGAGTGTTTTGTTTTTTTTTCTGTGGGGTTAATGACTCAAGTGCATCTTTGCACCATGGAGCAAAGCAGCAGAAGTGTTTTGTCCTTTGTTGTCTTGCCAAAATCCTTGTCCAACTGTTTTACTTGTCAAAACCCTCTAGGCAGAAGATTTTGATATCCAGGTTATCCAGATAATTTTATATCCACATTATTCAGAAGATCCCTAAACGAGAATAAGTTTAACAGTTCTTTGGAAACAGCAAACTCCCATCTTCTCTCCACCTCAGGTAGGAACTGCAGGAACTAAAATAATAACAAAGGGGAAGAGGAGGTTAAGTTACTTTTTCCAGTTGAGAGAAGACCAGTTGATGTTAATAGCTGATTTTATTTTTTTCCCCCAAACCCGAGTACCATCACAGTGTGTGTTGAGGATTGCAGGATTCTTCCCATTTAGACCTGCATGCATTAACTTTTGTTCCTCTGGTTCCTTTGTTTCTTTTTGCCAAGCTTCAGTAGTGGGAATTAATCTATCTGAGGGTGAATTCTAATTCCTGATCACTGTGCCTCCTGCCTACGTCCTACAAGAGGGCTGTAGTGCAAAACCTTGCTGTTCTTCCAGAAGCAGAGCAGTCTCAGAAGGAGTGGTGGGTGCAGAATCATAGAATCATAGAATAGTAGAATCATAGAATGGATGGAGTTGGAAGGGACCTCTGGAGATCATCGAGTCCAACCCTCCTGCCAGAGCAGGGTCACCCAGGGCAGCCCACATAGGAACAGATCCAGGTGGGGCTTGAAAGTCTCCAGAGAAGGAAACTCCACAACTTCTCTGGGCAGCCTGGGCCAGGCTCTGACACCCTCACAGTGAAGAAGTTTTTTCCTCATGTTGAGGTGGAACTTCCTGGGTTCCAGCTTGTGAACATTGCCCTTCATCCCGTCCCAGGGCACCACTGAAAAGAGACCGGCCCATTCTTCTTGACACCCACTTCTCAGATATTTGTAAATATTAATAAGGTCCCCTCCCAGGCTTCTCTTCTCCAGAGTAAACAGACCCAGGGCTCTCAGCCTTCCACAGAATCACAGTATGTTAGGGGTTGGAAGGGACTTCTGAGGATCAAGTCCAACCCCCTTGCCAGAACAGGACAAAACTAGAGCAAATCACACAGAAATGCATCCAGACAGGTCTTGAAAGTCTCCAAAGAAGGGGACTCCACAACGTCTCTGGGGAGTCTATTCAAATCTCTACAACTCGTAAAGTTCTTCCTCATGTTGAGGTGGAACTTCCTGTGCTCAAGCTTGAATCCATTGCCCCTTGTCCTGTCACAATGCATGAGTGAAAAGAGGTTGTCCCTGTCTTTTTGATGCCTAGCCCTTATGTATTTACAGACATTAATTAGATCTCCTCAAAGTCTTCTCCTCTCCAGACTAAAAAGCCCCAGGTCCCTCAACCTTTCCTTATAAGGCAGGTATTCCAGATCCTTCATCATCCTTGTAGCCTTTCCTCAGCACAGAGATGTTCCAGTCCATTCACCATCCTCACTGCCTCTGTTGGACTCTCTCTGTTATTTCCCAGTCCCTCTTGAACTGGGGAGCCCAGAACTGGACACAACACTCCAGCTGTGGTCTCACCAATGCAGAGTAGAGGGGGAGAAGAACCTCCCTGGACCTGCTGCCCACACTCTTCTTTATACCCCCCAGGAGACCATTGGCCTTCCTGGCCACAAGGTCCCATTGTTGTCCCGTGGAGAACTTATTGTCCACCAGGAATCCAAGGTCCCTCTCCATGGGGCTGCTTTCCAGCAGGTCAACCCCTAACCTGTACTGGTACATGGTGGTTTTCCTCCCTAGAAAGTCTGTAAGATCTGGCTTTTCTTCATACAATCTGGCTTGGTTTTCCACCTCTGATTTTATTTCATACTCCAGCCATGAAGGGTTGATAATGGTGAAGAAAAAAAAAATCATATGTGCAAATAATAACAATAAAAAAAGAGAAACCCCAATCTCCAGACATACACACACATACACAGGGAGACCTGCTTCGGCTTGCATTACAGGTTCCCAGCCCGGGAGCAAATCACTTGGGAAATTTAATTAAACTTTAATGAGGTACTTTGATTGCTGGGCCGTACGCCTGGTGAATTAATGTACAATGAAGGGGCGTCTCGTCATGCTGCTGGCAGTAGTTGGCAAGTTCATGTAGAGCAGAGCATGTCATCCTAAATCACCTTTTGAACTCGGGAAAGCAGCAGGGAAGAACAACCAGGAAGCTCTAATAGGTCACTTAATTACAGCAGGTCCTTTAGCTGGGAGTCCTGCACATTGAAGAAACTCCCTCTTGAGTCGCTGTTGGGACTTTTCAGGAGGTTGAGGAATGGAAAGCAGGCAGGGCGGTGGTGGTGGTCTGGGTTGTGGGTTTCCTTCTCTTCTTTCCCTCAAGTAGGCAGGAGCCTCTGGAATGGAGGGAGCTCTGGTGTAGGAGATCCTGGGAAGCTGGGTGGTGAGCAGGGATCTCAATGGATCCTCCAAAGAACCTTGAGGCACAAGCTACCCACTAACCAAAGCAAGGCTCTATTTTGTTTCTAGTGGAGATATGGCCCTTTCAAGTCCTTCTCAGCCATCAGGTAAAGGCTGGTTTGTAATATAATGCTTTGGAGAGGTCCATTCAACCTCAGGAGAGTCCCATCTCCTTCTGCCTCAAACCAAGGCCACCATCTCAGAAGATATCTGTCACAGACCCTACATGGGATCTCTAGACATCCCTCACAACCTCAACATTTCTGTGAGAAGCTTCTGCACCAGGCTGTATTCGACTGTCACCAACCCTTGGCTTATGGGGTCCCAAAGGGACTGGGACACTGTGCATTCACCAAGCTTTGTGACCACACAAGCCCCTTGACGGGAAGTGACAAAGTGACACAGGTCCAAGCAGTTCCAGTTCCACATGCTTCAACTTCTGATCACTGTGTTTTACCCTTTTCTGCACACCTCCCACAAGAGACTCTCTGTCTTCTCCGAAGCCGCCCATTAAGTACCTGTAAGCAGCAATAAAATATTCCCTAAGCCTTGTCTTCTCCAACCTGAGCAAACCCAGATCTCAGGCTCTCCTTCCCAGAAAAGATAATCTTCTTGGACCTGTGTCACTTTGGCAGCAAGAATGAACTTGAAAAAGTCCCAACTTTCCTGCCTTTCTGTTTGCTCCTTTAGAGACTGGAGGATTCATGAAAGAGGTGATCAGTGGCAAGGTAGAATCCAAGCATAAGATTTTCCAGGCTGAGATCCAGACCATTGTTGAGATCCTGGAGCTGAAGCCATCTTTTCAGGGCAACCCTAGAAATCCCAGTTTACAAATACAGTCCTGCTCTATGATCAGTCACATCAGTGTTATAATCAACAGATACAGGAGGGGGACCAGGCAGAAACTTCCACAGAACCATAGAATTGTCTGTGTTGGAAAAGACCTTTGAGATCATTGAGTCCAACCATGAACCCAAAACTTCCAGGTCACCACTAAACTATGTCCCTCAGCATCACCTCTACCTTTCTTTTCAATCCCTCCAGGAATGGGAACTCAAACACTGCTCTGGGCAGCCTAGACCAGGGCTTGACTACCCTTTTGGGAAAGAAATTTTTCCTAATGTCGAATCTTAACCTCCCCTGGTGCAACTTGAGGCCATTTCCTCTTCTCCTATCTCTTGTCCCTTCGGAGAAGAGACCGACACCCACCTCACTACAACCTCCTTTCAAGCAGCTGTAGAGAACAATGAGATCTCCCCTGAGCATCCTTTACTCCAGGCTACCATACACCAAGGTCATGAGATCTGAGCTGTTGAGAGTGACCAGGGGGCATCCAGCACCCCAAGCTGATTGGCAACTCCTCTGTCTCTCCAACACCTTGATTCACTGGGGTCCAAGGAAATGCCAAAGTTTGTGCAGCACCAGAGGACTGGTGGAACAAAGATCAGGAAGACAACCCTCCCCAGATCCTCTGCTTTTGCAGCAGAGCATCTAGAACAAGCAGAAAATAGGGCCCAGAGCTGGGCACCACATGAAGAAAGAATGAATCCAGCAACTTCTCCTAACTGAGGGGCTGTGGTCTAGGTTCAGGCATTTAAATGGTGCCTCTGCTTGTGGTGGTGAAGCTGAGAGCCCTGCTGCCCTAAGATCTCAGTGGAGACAGCTGGGCATGTCTGGGAAGTAAATCCCAACTTAAATCACTGATCAGGCTTGCCCAGATCTGTGCAATCACCGGGAGGGACCTGGCAAGCTCAGTGAGATGTTCAGTGTCGAGTGGATGCATCCAAATCTACCTGGGAGCTGAAAGAGACAGTGACCCAAGGTGGGGTGGGGGGAAGTTCACGTGTGATCCTGCAATGTGATCATGCAACGAGTGCCTCTCACTGCACCATCACACCATGGGATCTCCTGCAATGCCAGGTCTCCCGCAACGCCTGCCACCTGGAAGGAGCAGGGAGGTTGCACAAACATGCTCCAGACTGGCGTTTCCTAATCCTGGAGCATTTGACTCTGGGACTGTGACACTTCTTCCATCCTCCTGTGTGAGGGGGAGGGAAGCGGGAAAGTTTTCTATGGTTGTAGGAGCCCAACAGACAAACCCACCCAAACTCCACACTCTAACATTACCGAAGGGCCCCAGTCTCAATCTATAGTCATAAAAGAGTAGGATCAGGATCAGGGACACACACACCTCTGCAGTGACCTTCCAGTTATTTATAGCATGCTCCTTGGTATGATTTTGGCCCAAGTCAAGTGGCACTGATGCAATCACTGGCCAGGTAAAGTTCAAAGGTCGTTTGCAGCAGGCTGTTTAGGTGCTGTCATCCTCATTTTGGAATCTGAGAGGGTTTAGTAGGAAGGATGGACCAGCTGGGTTCAGAGCTGACCTATTTATTTTCCTTCACAGACGCATCCACATGAACCACCAGGGCCTCTGGAACCACCATGCCACCAGGGCGCAGTGGGAGGCTGTCACCTCTCCCAGGCCAGCTCTGAAGAGGACACATGGGATGTTCACTCTGATGAGAATTTCACCAGTCTGCGCTGGCTGTGGCAGAAAAGGAGACCAGGGGACACTGTTTTCTCCAGGCCGTGGCTAGTCTGACATCTCTTCTCCATCTCGGCCATTCACAGGAAGGCCAAGCATTTCTTCTCTGCCTTGGGTCATTGGTCCCGCTCTCATCTGTTTTCTGTTAACAGCCTTGGCCATTTTATAACATCTGTCACCCCCTCCTGGTCCAGCAGCTCCTGATGCCACTGTTCTCCCTTTCCTAGTCCCGTCTCCACTCCAGAAGGTTTCTTCCACTAGTCTGATCTTTTTCTCCTTCATCTTCTGGTTCCTCATCCAACACCTGTCCTTCTAATCGTGATCTGTTCCTTCGCAGCCCTACTGTTCCTTGCTAGGCTATGGTTGTTCACACCCATCTCCTCCTTCCTTGACTGCTTTCTCCAGCCTCTTTCACTGTCTAGTCTTGTCCCCAGCACCCCAACCTGTCTCCTTGTCTCTTGTCTTGCTCAGACCAGGTCCCACCCCCAGCCACCCACTTGCTGTTCACAGTGCATGTCACCATTCTTACACCCACCCAGCTTCCCTTGGTGTCTTCACCACCCGTTCTCCCCTCATATGATGATAGTTTAAACCTGTTGAAACTCCACAACTCACAAGTCTCCCTCTGCAGCACCTGCCCTCAGTGCTAAACAAATATTCAGGCTGCCCAGAGAGGTTGTGGAGTCTCCTTCTCTGGAGACTTTCAAGCCCCACCGGGATCTGTTCCTGTGTGGGCTGCCCTGGGTGACCCTGCTCTGGCAGGGGGGTTGGACTCCATGATCTCCAGAGGCCCCTTCCAACCCCATCCATTCTATGATTCTACAGTTCTATGATTCCCGAAGTGAATAATGGGCAAATCAAGTCTCAGTACTCCTGAGGTGGACTGATACCCTGGTTACAAAATCACACGTGGCCCAAGGAGGGGGGAAATAAGGAATAACACAACCAGAGAAACACAGCAACAAAGAACCTGGCAAGTGGCAGGACCAAAACAACAGAAGGAGGTGGCTCTTTGCCTGGAGTGAGGTCATGAAGGGTGCTAGAATTTTAAACCCACAACCAAGCAAGTGTACAGCTTGTGCTCGTCTTCAGACATCCTTTCCTTATCCAGTCAGAAACAGCATCATGGGTTGCATCTGCCTCAGGTCTGTCCAGATGTGGTCTGTGTGTATACAGAGTCATAGAATCATAGAATTGTAGGATCAAAGAATGTTTTGGGTTGGAAAAGACCTTTTTAAAGGCCATCCAGTCCAACCCCCTGCACTGAGCAGGGGCATCTGCAACTAGAGCAGGGTACTCAGAGCCCCGGCCACCTCCCCTGCAATGGTGCCAGGGATGGGGCAGCCACCACCTCTCTGGGTAACCTGGGACAGGCTCTCACCACCCTCAGCATCAATAATTCTTCCTTATCTCCAGTCTAAACCTCCCTCTTTTGGTTTAAAACCATCACCTCTTGTCCTGTCCCAACAGTCAACAGATATATATATATATATATGTGTGTGTATGTGTGTCATATCTTCACTGTAGGTGTGTATATATGTATATTTTATGTCTCCTTTAAATGACAGGGGTAGAGGTGGGCCTCTCCACACCAGAGCTCATGGTGCTCCTTAGTTCAGAGACAAATTAGACACCTCTGGCCTTTGCTACTCTACAGAGGTTGACGTGGTGACAATCTTCACAGTATTGTGTGATGCTCAAGACAAGAAGTCTGGCCCTGGCAGCAGGAGATCAAATAGCTGGTCAGGCTGCTAAGGAGCCTGTTTTAAACTAAGGTTTTCAGCACCCTCCCTGGATTTTGGCCGAGGCCCAGAAGGGCAGCGTGAAGACTCTTCACTTGCCACAGAAGCAAATTCAGCCTTTCCCATTAAAGCTGCAGAAGAAAAACAACTCCAAAGTAGTGTTTTGTTTCTCAAAACAAGACAATAGGATAACGGTGGTGGTGGAGATGGATTTTTTTGTGTCCTAGATGGTCAGAGAGACAGTGGGACCTGCCATCCCTTGGTACCCAGTGCCCTCTGCTCCCTGGGATGCTGGTAGGGAGCAGCAGGATCGTGACTCAGCCCCCACATGAGCAGGTTTCCTTCCTGCACCGCCAGCACAGGCTTCTGATGTTTTGTTTGCTGTGAAGCTCTGGGGGCCAAGCAGGAGCTCCTGGAAATCAAAGGGAAAGAACAACATCTTGGGCTTGCCGAGGCGGGGTGCGTCCTGGCTGGCTGCAGGGGTGGGAGGGGACATTTGAGGTGCTGAGGGAAGAGAGGTGGGAGAGTTGGAAGGAGAGCATGGGTCAGGTCTCCAGCATGAGCCTTCTTAACCCCAAACTCTCCCTGAATGCAGCAATGTCCTGTGGATCTCCTTCAGCTGCTGGCAGGGACCCTCGTGGGCCCCTCATGTTCTAAGGAGAAGGAAATGCAGGGGTTTTCACTTCTCTGCTTTACTCTCAGGCTGTCCTCCAGTCCCCTTTCTGCCCCACTGGGTAGGAGATGGGAGCCCACCAGTGTGTCTTGCATTGACTTTGGAGTAAACGGGGTGAGGAGGCAGCTCAGCTCTTGTTAACCACCCTGGACAGGAGATTGCCAGATCTTGTTTGTTATCAGACTTGTCCCTGCTGATGTCAAAGACAAAACTCTCAGTCAGAAGTTGCTTGATGCTAGCAAAAAAAAAAATGTCTGTCGACTCTCTGGTAGTGCCCAGACTCAGCTGTTTGGTCCTGGCATCCTCAGATTGGTCTGGCCTCATCCAAACCTTCTCTGAGACTTCCTTGGCTACCTCCACCCCAGAGCTGAGGGACTTGTTGGCCTGGGCATCACTATGCTGTGTACTGTAATGATTTCACAGTGTGGATGGTTGCTGTTGAGGGCTGGGGAATCTTCCCTCTTCTGGTTTCTGTGTGATCCTAGTGCAGGTGTCTCCATGTCCAAAGATGACCTCAAAGATGTACCAGCCTTTGGGCATTGTGAAGGTTTTGGCTTGAGCCCTGTGGATTTTCCCAGAAGGGCTAAAGGAGCACCCAAGCTGCATCTAAAACAGGAGGGTCTAGCCAGCACTGATTTATTCCTAAAAAATGAAATCCATCCCTGGGAGAAGATCCCCATTTATCTCATTCCTTCCATACCCTCTGCACAACCTCTCCCTCCTCCCTGGCCAGCTGGGCATTACTGGGTTGTTGGACCTAACTCTTCCACCCTCTTTCCTCTTTCAACAGCTGTGACTCCCTGGAGAACAGAGTGGGCAGGAGCCAACCCTGGACTTTCAGCCACAGAGGCTGATGTGGATGGTCTTAGCTCCTACCTTGACAGGGCACTTCTGAGCAAGTCCTGGCTGGGGGCTGGATCTCTTCCAAGTGGACACCAGTGCTGGATTCAGCCAAGTGCGTTGCTGCCAAGATGACTCCGGATTGATGCTGATCCTGGGTCCACAGAGTCAAGCTGTCACTTCTCCCCAGGCTCTTCTCCCCAGCTCCCCCTGCCTTCACCTTGGCACCCTCCCACTCCAGCCCTAGAAGAGAGGGAGAACCCCCAGCCTGCCCAGTCTACCCCACAACCCTCCTGCCCCAGGACCAAAGCCTTGTCCCCCATCATCACCCACCTCCATCCCCTGGCCCTTGTTTTCCCATGCCCAGCGTTTACCCTCCCGCACGTAGCCCGGGGGGAGCCGGAGGATTGTACGCAGAGGGAGAAGTTATTTTTCCTTGACATAAACATCCAAAGCCTTTCCTCGGCCCCTTCTCTTGAAACGTGGAGGTAGGACCTGGACTCATAACATCCGGCAGGAGGGGCTGGCCTTATCTGCCAGGAAACACTCAGCTCCGGATACATCCTCCCCTGCTCCCAGCACCCCAAGCAGCTCCCATTGGCAGTGCCGGGCAGGAAACCACTCAGCAGCTTGTCTCATTCCCTCCTCTGGAGGGACAGAAGGGAGGGCCTGATCCTGCCCTCCCTGAGCAGCTCCCCGCAGGGTGTAGAGAGGCTGGGAGTTGGGTGGGATGGGGGCAAAAAGAGATGGAGGAGGAAGGTGTTTACTCGTGGTTGGTGGGGGTAAAAGGGCATTAGGGGAGCTGGAGGTGTTGAGGGTCTCCCCTACGCTCTGCCGCTGATTTGCAGGGTGGCCTCAGTCAAGTCTCCTCACGTCAATCTCTGCTCCTACTTCCCTTCCCTGTTTCTGCTTTGAGACCCACTGAAGGAATAAGAAATCATCTCCCAGCTTATCTGGGAGCAGCATCCAGAGCCCTTGCGTGAGCTAGAGACCCCTTGTGCTCAGGGCAGTACAAGCACTCGGTCCTCCTCAGACTCTTGGTAGGACACAATTTACGTCCCAAGGCTGGACAGAAAAAGGATGGGAGGGAAGGAAGTGATCTCTCTATCTTGCAAACAGAGAAACTGAGTCAAGGAGCAGCCACGTGGCTGCTTGTCATCAGGGTCTACCCTTGCCCAGTGGTACTGTGACAAGAAGATATGGCCTGTGGAGCGAGGACAGAGAGGAGTCACCACCTGCCTAAGGGACGCAAAGGAAATCGCCCATCCCGGGAAAGCCAGGGCATGACACACACAGGAGCTCCTGGCCAGTCTGAATCCCACCGCTCTCCAGGAAGGTGACCTCATTCCCGTTCCCAATGCCCAGCACTATGACCTGCACAGCCACGGGGGCCAAGGGCTGGACAGGGCCACCGGACACTGGGGGCAGAGGCCTCACACCCTGGCCACCTCCTGGCAAGGAGATATCCTTGCTCTGGCCCAACATGAAACCCTTGAGCAGGAGTCCAAATGTGGTGTGAGGTCATTTTATCCCTTCCTGCAGCCCTGATATGATTTTGCTCCTGGTTCCCAGCCCATCCCAGCCTGGACAAAGCATCTCACAAACCACAGGGATCCTCAGCATGCATGGAGACAGCCTTGGCCTTGTGGGTTTGGGATGTGGAGGGAGAAGAAATGTTCTCAGGACTGACGTAGAACGAGTCCTGCTTGGGCTGGAGACCACCCCAAAACCCACAAACCACTATGGTCATCAGTCCTCTGTGGGGATGTCCAATTTCCAAGCAAAAAAAGGCTCCTTTCCACCTCTGTCAGCCACTTATTTTCTATCTGGTCCCTGCAGCACTGCCCTGCATCCCAAAAACATGCTGCAGGGCCTGGGGGGACAACCCCTAGTGCTGCATTTTCCATCTTGCTGGAGAAGTGGCAGATGGTTCTGCTCCTGAATTTCATCTCAGCCGCTGGTGTCCTGGGAGGTGGAAGCCGGCTGCTCCCGGCGCTGGGCGTGTGCCCGGATCCGTCCGGCGAGCCTTGGCTCCCAGGGAGCCACACCTCACCTTGGCTTCAGCTCCCAACACCCTCGGGGGGCCCCGGCTCCTGGTTGAGGCCTGTAGCTGTTCCTGACGTGCAGAGAACATGGGGACAGGCTCCTACATCTCCTCAGGTGGCTCTGGGTTGAGCAAGTAGGGACACGCTTGGCTCGCAGGAGTCTCCGTGCGTCCCAGCCCGGCGGGCTCCTCAGAGAAACCCCTTTTTGCAGGAAAATCAACCTCTGGCCACTACCACACATGCTGCCAGGAGCTCTTGGCGTGGGCTTTGCCCGAATGTGACTGTCTGTGAGAAGAGAAGGGGGAGAAGAGGCTCATGGGGTGTTTTGGATGATCCTGTCACCGCTCAGGGCATGGAAACAAGGAGCAGGACAGGCAGGAGCAATGTCCTGGAGAAAGCGTCCTATTGAGGGGGATAAATGCAACAGCCCAAACTGGGCACGTTGGTGGCAATAGCAGGAGCTGACCTTGTTGGGAGAGCTGGGAGATGTGTCCCGTGCCTCCTCACCGAGGCAGCTGAAAAACTCATTACACCGTTCATAGCTCTCCCTTCATCAGACCTGGCAGAAAGGAACATCTGTAGAGTGCCTTGAGGTGACCCTCTGATGTCCTGCAGTAGGTGACCCTCTGATGAGAACCTGCTTGGAAGGAAGCAGCTCCCTGGCTTTTGGACAGTTCAAAGCTAGACCCAGATTTGGACACATGCACTCAGCCCCCTCCCCTGCTATAAATGACTTTTAAAGTGCTGCTTGAGGGGTTGTGACCATTCTGTGGACCTGGGGCACCACAGGGATCATGGGCAGAGCTGGAAGCAAGAGGAGAAGGACTCTTCCAGCCCCACTGCTGCATCTGGTATGGTCCCTCATGAGTCAACACTGCTGGGCAGAGAGGGAAAAGGGAAACCAGCTGCACATGGCCAAGGGTGGGTTTGGATGGCTGAGTGATGAGCACAGGAAGGGGTGGTGGGAGGACTGCTTCCAGGGGAACCACAAGTGGGCAATGAAGGACCACACAAGGACAGGACTGGGGCATATTGGTGTCTCCCCAAATACTCACAGAGCCTCCCATCTTCAGGGACCAGGGGCTACCTGAGTCAGAGGTAACTCCTCTATGGGAAGCAAGCCAGCCTAGTCAGACTGGGTTGGGTTGAGTGACCTCTGGAGACCCCTTCCAACCAACACACATAGGCGTGCATCACAAAGTGCATTAGGAAATTGGTTCCTCAACTTTTTGGGGCCAAGCAGAAGGACACAGCCTAAGAGGACGCTGCTTTTGGAAACGTGCATGGCATAACCTCAAGGACCAGAGGGACATAGCCTAATTTAATGTCTGGCAAAAGTAGGCTGTGATGTTGGTCCACAGACTGTGAGAAGGATTAAGCACTTCTCTTTGCTAACTATGCCTGAAGACCACCACTCAACACCTACCTACAGGAGTACTTGAAACAAATTTGACCCACACTCCATTTCTCAGGCCTCATTGCCTTGATCTGCATTTGCACGAAGGAGCCTTTATGTGGTCCTCACACTGTGGAGCATCTTAAAAGGTGCATCAGCACAAAGTGTAGAAGACTGAAATATGAATAAAAAACACGCTCACAGCATCACAGGATGGTGGGGGTTGGAAGGGACCTCTGGAGATTCTCTGGTGCCAACCCCCCTGCCAGAGCAGGGTCACCCAGGGCAGGGGGCCCAGCAGTGCAGTGTCCAGGTGGGTTTGGAATCTCTCCAAAGGAGACTCCACAACCTCTCTGGGCAGCCTGGCTCTCACACCCTCACACCAAAGAAGTTTGGGTTTTTTTTCAGATGGAATCTCCTGGCTTCCAGTTGGTACCCAGTGCCCCTTGTCAGACCTTGAGTTGTTTTGTTAGAAAGCAATCCACAATTTTGTAAAGATAACCACAGATCTTTTTTATTAAAAAAAAAAGGAAAAAAAAAATGGAAGTAGAAAAGTTTGGCTGAAAATACCAACACCCCCCTCCCCCCAAATTTTAAAAATAGCACTCGCACAGGAAACGTTTCTCTTTTGGAAAATTTGTCAATAGCTACAGCAATTTAAATCATAAAAACAATCATCGTATAAAAACATATTTATTTAAATTAAATATTTTATGCAAACTCGAATCTACACTCATTCAAAATGCATAGAGACACACAGAGACACACAAAAAAAAAGATGGAATGTATTAGCTTAAAAAAAAAACCTGTGAAGTTGTGGGTTTGGTTTTGGTTGTTTTGTTTTGTTGTGGGTTTGGTTTTGGTTGTGTTTTTTTTTTTTTTTTTAAGTATTATTTGCAATTATTATTAATACACGGTCGGGACTGAAACCAGAAAATCATAGCCACGCTACTAACTAATCATTACCAAGTGCCATACAGTAAACACTAAGATTAATCATGTCATATAACTGATTTAAAATAAAGCTTCGCCTTTATGAAAAGGAAGAGAAGTCGAGCAATACAAAATCCGAGGGGAGGAATAATGGGAGGAATAAATCAATGTACAGCTTTATTACAAGCAATAACACGCCGGAGTTAGAAGGGGCATTGGGCACTGCGACTCGAAAATGCCAAGCGCTCGCCTTCAGAGGATGTGTGATAAGGAAATGCCTCTGCTACATCATCACCTCTCGGCCAAAACGCTCATCCCAGGACCCATTTGCCAGCCTGCTGGGGAGGGTGGCTCCCACTGCCACCCCCTGACATTGGAAGCACCTTTGCTGGAGGCCAAGGGGGGTGTGGGTCAGGCCAGACCCTGCTTTTCCAAGCTCTGATCTTGCCCTCTTCTGGAACGTGCCCTTGTGGCTGGCTGCCCCCCTGCAGCCCCCACGCATCCCTGGCAGCACCTCTGGGGCCAGCCCAGCAGCATCCCTGGTGTCTGGTCCCCTCTGGGGATGAAGCTCCCAACTCATGGTCTGGGGGCAGCGGGAAGAGGCAGGTTTAACCCCCACCGGTGCAGTCAGGTAGGTCAGGGTGGCTGCAGCAACATCAGCCCCAGGAGACAAGAGCAGGTTACAGACCACACACCCCTTGACCAAAATCTTCCCTTTCCCCCCCATCCCTGCACTTTTCCCTTTCCAGGGGGTTTTGCCCCTGCTGGGACTGGAGACCTGTTGTTTGCTGGAGGCTGCCACCCTCACCACTCCAAAGCAGAGCTGGGGGGTGCCCTGAAATAGAGGGGTACCCAGTATTGGCACCGTGTCTGAGCCTTTAAATAAACAAGCTCAAACTGAGGAAAAAAACCTTTAATTTATTCTTAAA
>JANHFX010022577.1:9124-27106 GCA_027560015.1 Chloroceryle amazona | reverse complement strand
TCAGCCTGCAGAGGAGAAGGCTCCAGCTGGGGAGACCTTCTGGGGGCCTCTCAGCCCTTCCAGGGGCCTTCAGTGGTAGGTTGGAGTTGGAGAGAAAGAGGCTACAGTGTATGAAAAGAACCAATTCCCTCTCAGCTGGAAATACTGACCCGAAACAGGTTATTCAAAATCCAGAGCACAATTAGGAAGTAACCTCAGGGAATCCTGAGCCAAGATCTTCGTGACCTGGGCCACCTAGCACATGTGGTGGCACTGTCCCTGGCATAAAGAGGACTGTCTGGGACAAAAATATTGCTCCTTCTTGCTAAAAACTTGTATTTCTTCTCTGGGAGGTGTTCCCATCTGAGCAGAGTGCAGAACAGGGGAGTTCTTGCTGTGTCACTTGGCGGCACGAGGGTGAACTCTTAACGAACAGAGATCAGGGTCTTGGGGGAGGCGAGCAAAGGGCTTTCTGGTAGGTGTTCTGTCCTGGGTGGTCTTTGAAAATACACATTGTGTGTCGAGTTGTCTCCTCCTCTTCAGCCTGGCTGTAAGGAAAACGCACACGTGGTGCTTGCTTGGTCAGATTTCAGCTTGGTTTGGTTTATAAATGAGGGCCGAGCAAAGCGGGTATTTTGTTCTAAAGATGTTTTCAAGGCTGTATAGCTGTTTGTTTATTTTCATTCAAGGAGAATCGTGGAAGACGAGCTGACAATTTAATGGTGCGTGATGCACTGATAAAAATGTCTGTGTGGTTGTGTTTAATCCTTTAAAGGAGAGAAAAGAAGCAGAGGGGTTCCTTCAGCATCTGAAAGGCAAGAACGCGGGTTTAAACGTATGCAAAGCCGTGGGGAGAGGGAGAGGGGGGGGAGAAATGGACTGGCTGCCACGCAGAAAGCTCCTGACAGGCACCGTCGCATCTTAGGAAGTACGATTTGAATTATTAGAGCTGCCTTTGTTTATTAAACTGAGCCTCCAGCAAGAGGATTATGAGGAAGAAATACCAGGCGGGCTTAAGCTGCCCTGGTGTAAATTGTAACGGGTGGGAAAATTCAGTTTACTGAGCGAATTCAGGGGGAAAATTCAAATTGATTGAAGGGTTTTTTTTTATTTAAAAGATCCAGGTGTGCCTAAGATACATAAAGACGTAGGCTTCCAGTGCAGGAATAAGGCTTTCTTTATGGAATCTGGTTGGTTTTAGGGAGGTGTAATCCTTTCCAACCGAGCCTTCTTCAAGGCAAACTCCGACAGAAGAGGTTTTGTTGGATTGGAGAGGGGGGGAAGGCGAGGGCAGGATGCAGAGAGCTAATCAGAGACTGATTATACCCTCGCTTGCCAAGTCGAGGAAGGGCAGAGACCATTAAAATGCCATTTTAGGAGTTAATTATCTGATGTTTGCAGTCGACGCTGGTGTTCTGATTTCACTTTAATCCACGTATCGTGCGTATTTAGGATGCGGTCTCCGCGACACCTTATTTCTGTGAGAAGGAACTTTTAGACCACTGCCTTATGAAATAACTGCCCAAAAGGGAAAAACCAAAACCCACCACAACCTCCCAGCCTCCGGAGGGTTTGAACCTGTTGGCTTTACTTGGGAAATACACCTAAAACCCCCCTAAGAGCTGGCAAAAACCTGAGCGGATATATCCGGGACCGCCACGCGTCCCGTGAAGAAAGGGTTGTGGTGACAATTTGGTGAATTAAATCCCCTCCTGAAGCTCATTTAATAATTCCAGAGCCTCTGCTGCCACTCGGCTGTAGCCAGCTATAATTTGTTTCAAGGTTAGGCTTTGACTTGTGTTTTATGAGCTTTTTCAGTTTCTATTCTTCCGCGTGCGAAGCGCCGTAATGGTTTAGTTGGAAGTGGGCTCCTCGGGAGAGAGAGGGGAGGGCAGGGACGGGCCACAGCGCCCCCCAGGGGCTGCTACGGGGATTCGCAGCCTGGCCGCCATTTTATTCCCCTTCGCACCTCACTTTAAAATAGACCTTGAACGCGCAAATTTGATAGGGAGTCGGTTCTTTCCGAATACTGCTACCCCGAGCTGGGTCCCCAGGACAATGCGAGGCTGGCCGTGCCCAGAACAGTTAGCTTTTTTAAGCAGAGGAAGCAGATAAAAGAGCTCCTGGTTCCACTCCTTTGTTCCTCCAGCAGCAAGGGCTACGCTGCTCAGGCTGAAGCCTCCATGGGTTTTCCAGCGGCAGCCACTGGCTCAGCATGTCTCTGGGGCTGGCCATCAGCCATAATGTTCCTTATCACCACTGAGCAGCTGGGACAGAGGCAGGTAATTTTCCCTAAAATATCTTCAGACAGCTTTTCTTATTTGACTCTATCCAGTGGGTCCAAGAGCCACCTTAAGAGCTAGTTTTGCAAGCAGTCCCGACACGTAGCAGACTCCTGCCCTTTCCCCACCATTTGCGGACAGGAGGAGCCTTAGGCCTCGCAGAAATGGAAGTGGTGATGCGTTAAAAGTGGTTGTTTTTCACAGGGGAAGGGAGTCCCTCGGAGTCACACTCGGGCCTGTGTGCCTGGACAACGACCCAGGTTCCTTTCTCAGCCTCTGGCTGTCCCGGCAGTGTGATTCCATGTACTTGTGTATGCTGTGTGGCATAGCCTGAGGACCTGTGAGGGGTGAGGGATAACTCTGGGGACTGGTTTTCTTTTTCTGGAAAAAAATAACAAGCTGACTCTATTTGCTGAAGGTCGGGCTTCTCTGCTTTCCTGCGAATGCCTAAAGCTTGTCTGAAAGTGGAATTAATGTTTTGAAATCTCCTTAAGACTCAGTTCTCTTGTTTCTTTAGTTTTATAAATAAAGGCTTTAAGCATTTGATGATCCCTTTCCATTGAAAACTCCTGTAAATAAAAGGCCTTTTAACAATCGGCACATTTTGGCAGGAATTCTTCATTTTGTAGGAAAAAATCACTTTGATCTTCTAGATAGTTCTTCCATTTAAGGTCTGTGCTCCTCCAATGTCATTCTGGTATTTCTACAGCTATAAATGGAGTCTCTTTGGTGCTTGCCTGTGATATCCTCCGAGCTGAGTAAAGGTCAGCCCAGGAAGCCTTTGATTGTAAATCTCTCCAGGCCACCTTGATGCCCTTTCCTGAATGTGCTGAATGGGGGAGGAAAGTGAGGGTTCTGTTGTGCAGGCTGTGGGAGCTGGCTGCTACAGGTAGGGCACAGACACTCTTATCCCACGTTTACAAGAAGAGGATGTATTTTAATCAGGATGCACTAATCATAAATATGCATACCTGATGGCTAAATAGCCAAAAAAAGATTTTCCTTGCCTTGTCTGAAGAGAGTCCCTTTCTTTTGTATTCTGCATCACCAGGGCAGGTCACAACTAATGTTGACAGTTTTTGTAGACTTTCTTTAGGTGTTCACAAACATTGCACAATTTTATTTATTTTTCAGTCTGTTTCCTTAGTCATTTCTCTCTGGAAGGTTGACTTCCTGAAGGAGTCTTTACCTTGAAGCATAGCACTTGACAGAAACAAAGGGGAGTAAAATTAGGAAAGGCAGTTTAGAGTATAATTAGCTTTTTCTTTTTGCCAGAATCCAAACTGAAAATGTGAATCTCTTTTCATTGTTTATTCTTTCTAATTTCTTAACAAGGAATGTTTTAATGGATGATTTTCTGCTGGACAGATTGGTCTTTTGGTACAATCTTTAAGCATTAAAAAAAAAAAATAATTAAAATTTGAAAGGATAAAAAGAATAAAACCAATGAAATATATATCTATATCTTCCCAATTATCTTTGATTTAAAATGTCACTGCTGGAAGAAGGGTTGTTTTTCTTGAAAGTTTCTGAGCCATTCAAATGCAAAAGCTCTCTGGACTGCTCTGCATAGAAGCTGCAGCATTTAGGATATACCCATCTTTGATATTGATGAAGCTCTGCTATTTCCCTATACTACAGAATTTGTCATTTTCTTTCCAGCAGTGATGGATTAAACTTTTAGCTCTGTAGTTTCTCAGTTGTGTCCCTGCTGTTGGTAACATGGCTGGCAGTCACTTATCTAGATGCTTGCCTTGACAGGCAGAGACACACTTTTCTGGAGAAGATTCCCCTCTATTTTTCTGGAAGCTAGGGGGGCTGGACTAAATCACACAGTATTTGCATTCAAGTTGAAACCTCATTTTGGGGGGACAAAACACAACATTGTATAACTGAAACTTGTTTCACGTGAAATCAAGTCACAGTGCCATGTCTGTTTGCTTATCTCCTGCCTTGGGTTGGACAAGTTTACTTCCTACAAAAGAGCACCTGAGGATGGGAACAACAGCAAGTCACCCAGTTTGAAAAGAGGTGGTGACTCAGTAGGTGCCTTAACACTTTGACAGTTAGAAGGAATGTGGGGAAGAAGTGTATTTTGGTAAAATTAACTTCCTGCCAGTGCAATTACTGTCATTGTTTGTTCGTTACTAAGTAAGAAACCCAAATAGACTGTGTCAAAAGTTCAAGTAGTGATGGGTTCAGCAGGACATGGCCAGTTTTGAGGGAGAGGGACGAGGGGAGAGGAAGGCTCAGTGGGCCCCAAGAATTAAACCAAATACACTAATGTGGTAAGTTAAGGGAAGGTGAGTGTGCCCTGTTTCAGGTAGATCAAACTTCTTCACCATGTGCCAACTCATTCTCAGCAGAAAGAGTTTCCCTTGGGTAATCTAAAAATCTGAAGAAAAAAAACCTTCGAAGCCATCTAAACTTAACCCATATATAACAACACCAGTAGAACTAGTATATTGATTTTGTTCTAGTCAAAACTGTGAAGACTTACAGTGTGGGATTTCAGTTGAGGACAACGTGTTTAAGCCAACAAACGCAGTTTACCGCACAACATGCACACATTTCTTAAAACTCCCAAATCCATGTAAAATACTTTTATCTAGGTAATTATTTACTGTATCATAATAATTGATATGTACTGTGTCAATTATGTGTTTGCCATGTGGCCTAGGAATAAAGTCATCTCTGGCATATTTTATCCCTTTCCTCACTTGCTGCTTTGCCTGTACAACTGGGAAGGCTGCTGCCTTCCTCTCCTGCTCTCACTACTCCTTCATATTCCTCCAAAATAGTTCCCACTGTTTCTTCTACCACTGTTCGCAGGTGGCTAGGTATAGCACACACTGTCTTCTTCCCTATTCTCTCCATGCTGCTCTCACCCCTTCATTCCTGGGGTGGAGCAAAGTGCTGGTACCCAGAAGTGCCACCAGAAATGGAGAATGTGGGACTGGATGATGTACATGCAGCCAGCGGGAGGATGCACTTCTTCAATTTGTATGGCAAAGAAAGTGGGTATTGCACGTAGGAGACCTGGCTTGTGTGGTCTGTGATGGTGCCGGCAGGAAAAATCTGAAGCCCTTGGTCATCCTTGCAGTGCAGAAGCTTGGGGACTTCTGTAACTCTTGGATGTTTTTGACTGTCCCTGTCATAGGATGTACACGTCCCTAAAACTTCCATACATACTCTTTTCAGAAATTGTTATGATTTAGTCATTGACAAAGTGGAGAGGCAGTCATGGCCACATCTGCTCTGAGAAAATGTGGGGCTTTTGAGGTTATTTCCTTTCTCAGCTGATGCAGAAATCTTGTTAAAATATATTAATACACAGTTGAACATACCTTCCTGTTCTACCTTGTCAGTGATATATGGAGAGACGGGGAGTTTTGTGCTTTGAATAATCCACTGGCTAACTAAACAAGGAAACTGCCATACACCGAAGTGATGGGTGAGTCAAATGACGGTCAGCCCGATGGGCTGATCTGTTCTTTCATGTCTTCTGTGGAATATTTTGCATTGGGCGCCTCAGAAATTTTCCAGCATTACTCAGTATGCTTTCTTTCCCGCCTCCTGCTTCTACTACAGTGCTTGATAGGTTAGGACCAGCTCTTGGGGTTACGTAGGCAAGACATAAATATACCTGCATGCACGCGTGCATAAAAATGCACGCGTAGAGATGGCATATATCCTGCTTATAAGCAGCGGGCATTACTGCAAGGGGAACAAATATCCTTCGCTGTGAGGACACACCTGGAGAAGGTAGGACATCAAATGCCAAGTGCTGCGTAGGGGGATTTGGTGTTGACATTCAGTGGTCATCTGTGGCTAGCACAGTGCTAGGATTTCCCAGGGTTTTGAAAGGAGTGTGACTCTCGTCACTGTGACACAGTGCTGGGATGAAGCTGTCCTCTAGGATCAAATGGGTGTATTAGTTACATGACCCTGCTGAATGCAGCAGCTGCTGCTGTACTTTTTGCTGGAAGTGTGGAAGGGAAAGGCAAAAAAGCTCTTATCAGCAAACATGAGAAGAATGGATGTGATGTAACGTGACTAGATGAGCCTCATCAGCTGCCCTGCCTGCCAAATGGTTGGGAATACAGGCTGGTGTTTTAGCTAACCCAGATTTTGTGCACCCTTGTTATATCAGTTTTGCTGTTTAGGGGCAGTTTGGCTGATGGTTGATCACAAAGTATTCTGCAGAGATCAAAAGTTTCATCTGACTTCAATGAAAGCTGTGGGCAGCCAGAATGTCTAATGATTAGGATGATTAGGAATAGGTTGTTGTGACCTGAAGTGCTAAAGAACATATCTTGAGTTAATGGTATTTTCATATTTCCACTTATTTCAATGTAGTTTTGACTATTTACACAGCAAAGAATATGCGTTTTAAATTCTCAAGAATTCTCAGAGTCTTTAAAAGTGAATCTTTGCTCAGAGAGGTATTGTTTGAAGTTCTGGAAGCCATCCAGGCATTTTTGCTACAGATGTTTTGTTAACATTAGTGAGAGGCTCTGGGGCAGGTTTGGCGCTCAGCATTGAAAATCTTAGCACGAGGTGTTCATCGACTTTTGGGAGAATAATCCAAATACAGGAAATTCAGGGCAAGGTCCTCCACCTGTCTGTATGTGAGTTCATTTTGTGAGAAAACACAATTCAGTGCTGCTTTTCAGGATATTTCCATTTGCTAAAAAGCCCAAGGGAGCATGGGAGTCAGCTTTAAGTTTTTATCTCTGAAATACACCACTAGTTTTAATAAAAGACTTGAGGTTGTACCTGCAAGTGCTGTTTTCATATGGTGTGTTGAGAGACTAGTAAAGATTAACAAAGCCTAATACAATCACATTTCCATTTTGACTAATGAGTGCTAATTTCTGTAGCTAATGTTTTACTGTATTACAAGAATGGCTGTAAAAGATGGCCCCGCATCATTTGTTCTGCTCACCCTAAAAGGTATTACTTTGCATGCAAACATTTGCTCCATTCCACACCATCAGCAGCGTCTCCTTAGCCCAGACAGAGATTGTCTTTGTTAAATCAGAGGAGCTAGCTTGAGGTCCATCAGCTCCAGGTTTAGCCCTCAAATTTGCCACTGTCCCCGTGTTGTGTTGGCTGGGATGAATCCTCTTGTAAAGAGAGGACAATGCTCTCGAAGAATATTTTCATGGTCCAATTACTTTTATTAAAAGTGAAAGATTTTCTGTGTATTCTTCAGGTTCTTCTTTTAAGACATAGGGACAAGGCATCTAAGATGTTGAGAAAGATCAGAGAAGATCACAGGGTATTGGAAGGACTTAGATCAGATGACAAACATACTAACTAGGGGAATGTGCAAAGAATAGAGAGTCATATCCATCGGACCTACTGGTTCATGGCTTCAACCTAAAGCTTTTAACCTCTGTCTGCTACACTTAGCTGCTTTCCCTTAGACATTTTAATTGCTGGAAGAGTCTCTGCTCCACCCATGCGGGAGGACACAGTGGGACACTCTGGTTCAGTCACGTTGCCAAGGTGAGTACAATTAATTTCCAAGTATACCTTGGCCGGTCATACACGACTGTATCTGGCGCCTGCTTGTTAAAACATGAGGTGAAACACCTTGTAGCTGTCTAAGCAGTGACTTGTTCATGACACATAAAATGCTTCGTTGCATCTTTTGTTCAAAGTTTTCTAGGTAATTTGGAACAATGTTTAAAACAATACACCTACAGGCAGGTTCAGCTGGGAGGTTTGCAAAACATATAAAGTAGCTGCATCATTGACTCTCGACACATGCTGTTGTTACAGTTGAGGCAGCTGGCTGAGTTTCTTGAAAATAAGGCTGCCTATTTAGGTGATTTAACCTCCATTTTTGGAAGCATTGGTTGGGTTTTCTTTGTATTGTCTCTGGGTTTCAAGGCCTATCTGTATAGTTTACTTCTTATTCAAATTAATGCCAGACTGAGGTGAGAACTGGTGGGGGGTTAACAGTGATTTTATCGGGCACTGTGGATACTCTGCACACCCAAAAATCAAATCTGAAGTATTTGTTCTTCTGTATAGCTCAGAATATGTCAGTTGTTCACCACTTCTTTTCCTGGGGAGCAGCAAAATAAATTCTTCTTTGTACGTGCTTTGTCTGTCTATATATAAAGTGCAGCCAGTCTCCAGGCTTTTTTCTTCCTTTTGTTTTTCTCTTCAACCTATCTGTCTGTTGCTTATGTTGTTGAAGCTGTGAAGGTCAGTGACTGTAAATAGGCAAGGTTTGAGGGGAGAGAGAATATTTTTCATCTGGAGACAAAGTAGGCAAGTTGTTAGGCACTTAAATCCTTTTTCAGGTCTGAAATGTCTCCTGTACAATAGAAAATTGAATTTTTGTTTCCAGGGTTATATTTTAAAGATTTTTCCCTTGGTTGCCTTTGAGGATCAAGCTTTGTGGATCAGCTGTAGAGTGGGTTTAGGACAAATGAGAGCTCTGTGTGGGAGGATGGCGCAGTCTGCAGTTGTATAGTTTCTCACAGAGAATGTTGGTGACCTTCAGCTTTGATGGGAGTAACAATCAACTGGCTCATGACTGAGACCAGTTTCCTAGGGTGCCTGGGGCAGTGACTTTGAGTCTCAGATAGCCTTCTCTGCAGGGGGGCCCTCCAAATACTGTGTTACTATGGCATGTGAACCACTTATCAAACTTTGTATCCAGATTAATTTTTTAGTCCACACTGTAATGAGAAGGCTATGATTATGATCTCCATGTTATCACTGATGGGTGTGATTTGCCCACTGTGATTTTAGTCATGATTTTACCCAAGAGCCTACCACTTGAAGCAAAAGATGATGGGTGCTAATGTTTAGCTTTACTGCTAATACTAAAAGGGCTGTGAAATCACACTCTGCTGTTTTTAGTGGGTTGGAATGAGAAAAATCTGTCTTGAATATTACAAAAAAAATACCCCAAAACTCAGCATGCAGTTTCGTGTATGAATCTGTGATAATCAGCACTATGGAATGTGGTCTCTTGGGAGAGATTGTGTCCTCCAAACTGAGGAAAAAAGGGAAAAAAAAAAAAAGAGGGGTTTTGAGTAATGGCTTTGTAACACCTAATGTATTCCATTTTTCCGTTGGCCTTTGGTTTATCTTGCCATTTTTCTTTTTTTTTTCTTTTTTTTTTTCTTTTTATTTTATTTTATTTTTATTTTTCTTGTTTTTTTGGGGGAGGGGAAAGAAAGACTAATGTTCATGTTGCAGCATGTTATGAAAATATCCTGGAGAGCCTAAATAGTCCAGAGGGAGACTGAGAATAGCCATGTCTGTGGCTTCAAAGCCCCAGTAAAAGTCAATGGGGTCACTCATTTTGATTTCACTCAGATTTACAGCAAATGTGAAGCCTTGAAAATGCAGTGATATGGGCTAGATTAGAATCGAATGGGTGCCCCACTTCTCCTGGGAGTCCCACCCCCACACATTCCCCTCCTCCCCCAGTTAAAGAGAAAATTTCAAAAGCCAGTATTAAATTGACTTTGAATTTTTACATTTATTTTAATGATCAGGAATTCTTCTGGAGAAGACACACCTCATTCCAAGAAATAAGAATTTTCCAGCAGGAGTGTGCAGGGTGAGTTCCCTGCAGAATCCTCAGTGGAAAAAATTATCCTGGCATTAGTGTGGACATCAAGATGCCTTTTCTGCCATGGTTAAAAAAAAAGAAGTTACCTGTGCCTTTAGACAAGAATATCTTTCAAAAACACACCTCACCTGTCGAGCAGAACTATCAGGCCTTGTTGGAGACATGCTTGAAGAGCAGATGCCTGTTCACAGATGACAACTTTCCTGCTCACATCAGCTCGATTGGAACAGGAGCACTGCTAAAGAAACTACCTCGAAATTTACAGTGGAAGAGGCCACATGTAAGTGACTTCCAGGGAGCAGTGTAAGAGGATGATTATAGCTGATAGCCAGCAAATAGTTCTAGCACTGAGCAGACTACACTTAGACCTTAATTTAGCTATTTTTAATGCCTCCAGAGATTTTACTTTTTGTATGAGCTGTCATTTTGGGAGATGAGGTACGTGGAGTTTCATAATTGCCTTTGAAACATTTGTTTCCCAAAATCACAACCAGCCTCATTCCATTTATATCCAGTAACACTCAAAGCAGGCAGGGAGAGCAGGCAAAGGGAGCAGGGAGAGCTGCTGTCTGTGGAACTCACAGCTCCAGTGATCTCACCATAGTTCCGTGAGGATAATTCTCTTGGTGACGATCCCCTCCCAGAATTCAAGATCTTGGCCTTTTAGAGGATATCAGAGTTTCTAGACAGTTCTTAGCCTTTTACCCTCTTCCATGGACCACATACTGTTGTGATGCTGGAGGCTGCTTCCTTCACAAGCAGTGGCAGGTGCCTTATCCTCTTGGGCTTTTTTTTTCCCTACTTAACTGTTTAGTCTGTTTTACCTGGGGCGGTCTTTTCCCACCTCTCAAGGTTGAGCTTCTGCCATGACCAGTAATTACCTATCAGGAGTTGTTTTTAGTTTGGGGGCCTCTGTTTTCCACTTGTGCCCGTATTTCCAAGGCCTTTGCTGGTATCTCATGCTTAAACTGAATGTCACAAGAGACACCTGGTTGCAGGACCTGGGGCTGTTCACAGAGCAAGTTCTCATAACAAACAGATAGATAACAAGTCTAGGAGTCCAGGACAAGGTCCTAGCACAGTTAGATAAAGCCTGTTGCTAGCGATAGCAGTTATGTTCTTGCTGAACCACTGAGCAATGTCTTGATGATTAGATCTTCCCGAGGTAATGTACATAATTATCTGACAATTTCAGTAGCGCTGACTCCTTGTGTTACCATGTCTTTAAAGGAATTCTGACAGGTAATAGCAGATAGCATCTCCTAGCTAAGTTATTTTTCGTCTGTCATATTTTGTCAGATATAACCAATTTTGTAGAAGGGCTGAGCTTCTGCAAAACTCATAAAAATCACTGAGAAGTAGAGGTACCTGGGCAGGGTGAGCAGGAGAGCCTGGGAATAGTAGCCCTGGTTATCAGAGTTTCATATATAATTCAGTCTCACAGATGGTTTGTGTTAAGTCAGGATCTGAAGATGGAGGAAGAGTGTTGTCCTAAGAGGCCTGAGCTGGGTTGTGCCAGGCACTGTGGCTGAGGCAGCTATAGCAGCATAGAGGTGTCTGGGAGGGAAAGGTCAACATGAGTCCTGGCCTCTACAAAGCCCGTCAGATGTCCTTCCACCCCAGAGATACTGGAATGGACTTGAAACCTCCTGTTTCTCAGTTCACTATTCTGCTGCTCTAAAGCTGCCTCATGAGAAGGCTGCCATTTGCTCTGAATACCAAACTTAGCCCAGCAAAGGCTCTCTGAGGATGGATTCTGTGCATCCTTCAGTCTTTCTGCCATTCATCCTACAGGTTTGTAGCTTGCTGCATCTATGACTGATGGCCTGCAAATAGAAGACCCAAATTCACCAAGGATAGGAGTTGCTGTCTAATTACTGTAACTGCTTCCTGAGGGTTTGCTATTTCTCTGCTGCTGCCTGCAGGGAGGCCAACAGTGTGAAAATTAGCTTGAGCAATTTGTGGGTCATTAGAGTGAAACATAAGTTTGACACTTAGGTTATTAATTTAACCCCAGAGGCGCTTGTGAGAGGAAAAAAATAACATAATTTCTCTCTGAACGATTATTCACAGACCCGCTCTTGTTACAGCAACAGAAACTTCTATAGCAGCCATCAGTTAGTCTGTAGCTTGATTGTCAGTCAAATTGTGGAGACATCAGCCAGGTTAGCTGAATGTTTGAACAGTTGTGCTCTGCCACTGTAGACTCTTCGGCTGAAACTTGACAGTAATTATGCAGGAGCAGAACTGGCAGGTCTGAAGGGTTGTTTTTTCAGCAAGGTGTTCATGGAGACCCATGGCGGTGCATCTAAGCACCGGTGACTTATGTTAGAGGCGAATTCAGTGTAAACCAAGCACAAATGTGTGTCCAGACTTGTGCCATTTTAGGCAGAACACACTAACACTGGAGTTACACCTGAACCAGAGTAATGCCTGCTGGGACAAAAGGGCCCTAAGTATTTTGAAAGCTTTGAATAGACAGAGGCAGTGTTTTGTTGCATATATCTGTGAGGTTTTCACATCCTAGAATAGGAACTCACTAGATTTCTCATTTTATGACATTGCAGCTCTTCACACAGAAAGTCCTCAACTTCAAACTAAACCATTTTCTGTTACTGACTTGACTCTTCCTCTTTTTTTTTTTTTTTTCCCAGGCTTTGCACAGAAGTCCAGTATTTTATGCTGCAAACAGAAAGCAACTTGATCTCTGCCAAGGATTACTGGGTAAGTAAGCTCCTTTGAATAAATATTTAAGTATTCTTATACAAAATAACATTTTGTTTGGAATTTTGTCTGGATAAAACTTGTCATAGAAACAGAAGGTGTGCATGTCCTTATCTTTTCTCTTGGCATGGTGTAGAGAAAGCTATCATTTTGCTGGCGTAGGCTCAGTAAAAAAACTGGCAAGCTTCAAGGTGGTATTTGAGATGAGAGAGATGTGTCCACAAGCTGAAATAACCACTCTCTGTGTTACTTCCGTGCGTGCTAGTACTGCAATAGGAAGTGAGACTGTGCTCTTACCAGTCTCTTATGTTGCCGCCTGATGATGGAACAGAGACCACAGAAACAGGAAAATTTGAGCATTTTGCTATCTCTGTGCATAAGGTTTAGTGTGTATTCTTTTCACATCTTTGAAGTTAGAAAAATAATCTTTATGTCCATGTTACCTAAAGTAAAAGAATACATTTTTATCTGCAAAACAGGTAGGGCCAGGACTAAAGTAATTTTTAAGTGCTTTGCCCTTAAACACAAAGTCTGGTAAGTGCAGTCTTGTATGAGAAATCCATTGGAAATCATTTTTCTCTTCTGAAAAGTTGTTTTCAAAGAAAAAAGGGAAAATTTGTGTTTTTTTTACTAGTGTGCTTTTACCAAGAACAGAAAAAAACCCCACACAATGTCAGTAAAAACTGGAGTGTTTCTATTGAGGGCTATTTCTTTCTAAATTTCTTGTTTAACCAAACAGTACCCAAATGAAAAGATCATAAGAAAACAATTATAAACCAACCATGTTTTGGTTAAATAAAGCACATGTCTGGATTGTCTCATTTTGTGTGTATGATTTGTTATAATTGTAAAGACATCAGCACAACAGCCTTTCTGCTGTTGGTGGTGCTCCTGAACTTGGCTGACAGGTCTCGCTTTTCAGCCAACTGCATGTGTCCGTTTGTCTTGGTGCAGAGAACTGCTGGTTCCTGGCGGCCCTGGAAGCCCTGACATTCCACCAGGACATCTTGGCTGCAGTTGTGCCACAAAACCAGAGCTTTGAGAGGAAATATGCTGGCATTTTCCACTTCCGGGTACATCTGCTCCCACAGACTGTGGGAGGTTTTCAGAAATTTCCTGTCACATTTTGTGTCACACCCTTAGTTAATTTGTACGTGGCTCCCCTTGGCCAGGGGCAAGTATCCAGAGAGTATCCTGGCCTGGAGAGTAGCCTGTCACCCCTCCCACAAAGCAGTGTAGGCAGTGGATCAACTACAAGCCACTCTGAGGTTATACCTATGCTTGGCCCTTCTCTACAGCTGTGCCTTACCCATATTTTAACGCAGGCAAGCTTCCCTCCATAGTAGCAAGTCAGCAAGGCTTGAGCATATCTGCTCCAATTGTCTACCCCTTTGCCCAGCTCTTGATGGAACTCTGCTTCCCTGCAGTTAGGAACTCTTTCCCCAGAAGCCCAGCTCTGCCTAATTTCTCTGCTTAATCCTTTTGCACCTTATACATGCTTTGTTTTTTTCTCTGGCAGGGTAGGGCTGAGGAATTGGCTTTGTGGGTGAGTCAGCACATCTCGCTGACCCAAAGCAGCCCTCCCCGCAAGAGAGCTTGTCCTGTGCCCACAGCCAAGCTACCTTGCCTTTCCTCTTGTTTCATGGGGAGGTCCCTTCCAAGGGAAACAGCTCATTCCTTTCCCCTGACAGTTCTGGCATTTTGGTGAATGGATTGATGTCGTGGTGGATGATCGCCTGCCAGTGAATGAGGCTGGGGAGCTGGTCTTTGTTTCCTCAGTCTATAAGAACGTGTTCTGGGGAGCCCTTCTGGAGAAGGCATATGCTAAGTAAGTGACTCATTCCAAGTTATGCAAATAGTCTCTCTAAAATATGTTAGTTGGTGCCTACACATTTTGTTCTTGTTTATAAATGCATCTCCTAGGCCTTGCCACATTTGGAGTGTAGTAAAATGGTTCTCATCTTTCTATTACTGCACAGTAAAAGCTGCCGCTGCAGTAGCTGTTATCAATCCAGGCCCTTGAGTTTAAATCCAAGTGTTTAGGAGTAGGTGTGAAAACAGACCTATCCTGGGGAGTTGTCCTCTGAAGGTTACCATTGTTTGGAGTGTATTGGCCAGGATACTGCCTTCCTTGTAAATACCACAGACGAGTGGAAGGCCATAGACAGGGATTTTCAAAGGCGAATGATTTCTGATGCCTTCTTTGATGTGTTATCAATCTGAGAAACCTCCAATGAGTTTCACTTTGGGAGTCTGCTGATGAATTGTACTTTGGTTTTGGGAGTCCACCAAAGCTGAGACATTCAACAAGTCACATGGCATGGTCAGAAGATTCTCCAGGGTGTTTTGTCTAGAGTGGTTTATCAGGACTAAGAAGAAAGCAACAAGGTGTAAGTTATGGAGTTTGTTGGTCTTGGGCTGGAATTATCTCTGCAGTGCAAAGAAAAATCCTGGTTAGCAGTGAGAAAAAGATAACAGCAAAGGAGAGAAAGTTCAGCTAATTCCATTTGGAGTTATCATTGGAACAGAAGAGCTGAGAAAGTTACTCTGCAGTGGTGAAGAAAATCAGATTGAAGACTGAACTCTTAAAGCACTGTATCTGTGTCCAGTGAACAGTCAGACAACACTCACTAAAGCAGAAGTTGTGATGGGCATGTTCTCACTGCTGTGCAGTGAGGGGTGATAGTGAAGAGTCCCTTTCAGGCTATGATCACTCTTAAAGGCAATGTGCCACATTCCTCTCTTCTTAAATGAGGAAGATTCCTCTAAAATAAACATGAGTTACAGCCTTCCTCAACCTATCATCTGTGACTAACTCTGAGAATACACTGATGTCTTTTTTGCTAGACTCTATGGCTCCTATGAAGATCTACAGATTGGGCAGGTTTCAGAAGCCTTGGTGGATTTTACAGGTGGTGTTAATATAAGGATCAAGCTTGCAGCAGCTCCTCCTGATCTGTGGGATATCCTGACAAGAGCAACTTACAGCAGATCTCTCATGGGCTGTCAGACACATTTAGGGGTGAGAGTTGGAGTAACATCAAATGGCTTCACAGCTAAAAGCCTTTCTAGACCTGTTTCCTGCCACTCAGCTAGTTGTTGCGACTCAAAAAGCATCAAAGCTGCCACACGTGACTCTCCAGAAATTATATTCTTAAAGTTTGCACGTGGCACATGGATCAATTCCCTGCTGCTCTCGGCTCCCTGTTGTTGCATTTAAGAACTGATTTATCTATAGAAGAACCTTTATAAGTAAGGACCTGCTGCATTTTCCATTTCTACAGATGGTGCAGTCAGGCACAGAGGCTTATGGAATAAGCTTATAAGCAAAGATAGAGAGGTGTGTAGTTCAGAACATGAATTCAAATCTTGGCTTCCAATCTTTGTGCTAAGCCTTCAGCTGTTGGGAAACCCCACTCTTTTGAAAATCAAAACCTAACCTCCTGCACTTTTTAAGAAGTGAGATGTTCTCTAGCCAAATATCCGCAATTTAGGAAGGGACCTTCCCAAACAACTTTCCAATTCCAAACATGCTGCAAAACATGGCTGTTAGAAACTTAGACTGTTTTTTTGTTTTTTTTTTTTTTCAAACCATTCTCCATTTGCTTTGAGAGTCACTGATTACACAGGTACAGGTCTATGGTGTAGGTATTAGTCTGCTGTATAGTAGGGATAAAATAAAAGGTTTATTTTCCTTCTGTTTCTCTTCCTTGTATACAGACAACAAAGGTCCTGAAGAACGGGCTTGTTGCTGGCCATGCCTACGCAGTAACTGGTATTAGAAAGGTAAGACTAATGTTTCAGGTTTGTTTGAGTGTCAGCAGTTTTTTTGCAGTCATAGGTTCAACTCTTAATGAGAGCAGCTACAATATCTCCTCCCCTGATGCTCTTCTCTTAGTCTAAGGCTAAAAGAGACTGTGTGTTTTGTAAGTATTCACTTTCAAGTGTGTATATATTAGTATCATGACCTTGATGTAAAGGACAATGGTTATAGATCAGCATATCTCAGAGCATCACTTACAAATGCATCTTAGCTGTTAAGGATGAGAGGACTGGCCTTGGGGGATGCTGGGAGGTTGTGGTGAAACATACTTGGGGTAAAAAGGCTTCCTCTGAAGTCAAGGGAGAGGCCATAGAGAAGTAAAGATAATTGAATACAAGGGCTCAGATATGAAAATCTGCAGATGGAAATGTGAGTCAAGGCTAAATAAGGGGACTGAACTGGGTTCCTATGCAGAGAGTACCAGGTAGACCCAAGTGATCTGCAGAAGTATCCCTGGGAATTCCCTAAATATGTTTGTCTAGAAGGACAGGAAAACAACAGGTCCCAAAGAGTGGGAGAAAGTCATCCCTCAATCCAGGAGGAGAAATCTAGAGATATTTTGTCAGCCTCCTTTTGAGGATGGACAAGGATGGCAAAGGAATTTGTGTGGCTTTGGACATGTGATATAGATGTGGGTGAAAGCACATTCAGTACCTCTTGGTAGAGGTACTAGGAAAGCTGGAGGAGATACTATGAGCTGGATAATGTATGCTTTTGTCCTCCATACACAGCAGGGGTGCTTTAGGTATGGACTTTATCAGTGGTGTGTCTGTCAGTCTGGCTTCTCTGATGCGATGAAGAGCCTGGCAGGAGTAAGGGACCGACTGAGCACATGGAATCAATGTGAAGTTAAATGTTCTGCTGTATGCTTCCAGCAAAGCCCCTGGGCGGCCTGCCTTCCTCTTCCCCCACTGTGGCACCCCAGTTCAGGGGAGGCACTAATCTATGTGGTCACCCCAGGGGCTGCGTTGTTCTGTGCCATTGCACTGGGGTAGGACATGGCTTTCACAGTTGTACAGTCCTGACCCCACATAACCCAAAATGAGCAGATGTTGGAAGGAAGAATGTGTGGTTGAGCCTGAAAATTAGGAATCTATGAGGTCTCTGGTTTCAGTTATAGAAGATAAGATAAAAAATATTAATCTCTTTGTATCTGCATTCAGAGTTGCATGTTCATAGATTTTTATCACACTTGCTGGCATCTATGAGAACAAAGTCTCTGTTAGTATTTGACATAGTACAGTGGTATAAACCAGATGAGAACCACTATGACCTTGGTAAGCACAGTGTTAACTGTTTTCTGCAGGTGACCTGTCAATATGGACCAGAAAACCTAGTGAGACTGAGAAATCCATGGGGAAGAATTGAATGGAAAGGAGACTGGAGTGATGGGTGAGTTTAAAAAAGAGAAGGTCTGTTGCTGAGTGAGAGGAAAGGTTTCTTGGAGGAAAGCTGCTGCCATCTTCAGGCATGAATTAGTGCTGAGTGCAGCACTCTCTTCAACTACCTGAAGGGAAGTTATAGTCAGGTGGGGGTTGGCCTCTTCTCCCAGGCAACCCACAACAGGA
>JANHFX010022566.1:0-33521 GCA_027560015.1 Chloroceryle amazona | reverse complement strand
TTAATTAGAAATACTGAACTGAAAAGTAAAATCACTGAACAGAATTAGTCCTGTTTTCACCCAAACCAGGACAAAGGCTATTTGCAACTCCAGTCCTTCAATGATTAGTCATCTAATTCCCATTTGATGCTTCTTGTTTCCATTTTCTATGTTTGATCTTCTCATAGTTTCCACACTTCTGTCTTTCAGACATTTACCTACTCTCAAACTTCATGTGGTTAGGCTAAACCAATGAAACAAAAAACCCACAGTCTGTAAGGATGAGGTAAGAACAGAGAATAATCCAGAGCTGAGTAAGATCACCTAATGCTTCCGTTCTCCTTTTTCCGCTCCCTTGCTTGTCTATTACAAAAAAAAAAAAAAAAAAAAAAGGACTCAGTGTTTCAGTAAACATTTTATTCTGCTGAACATGCAGTTTAAGTTGAGAATTCTCTCCTTGTTACAATGTGAGGGGTTTTCTTACAGTAAACAGAATCACTTGTTTACTCTTCAGGTACTTTAGCTTGTATTGTCCTATTCTAAATTTTGTTAGATGCCATTTTGCACTATTTCAACAGCTTTAGCCAAACTGGAAAGTGAGGCAAAATGTTCAGTACATGAGTCAGACTTGGATTCCTTTTTATATACATCCCACAGGTTCAGAATACTAAACTTGCTCTTTCTCATTCTTTTTATATATGTGGCTACCAGGGTCTCACTGTACTTTTGTTAGCCTGTAAGACTGAGTCCTCTTTCTGTGTTTTTCTGGCTTTGCTGGCTGAGGGAAGTACATCACCTTTTTTTTTAATAATCCTTTTTTCCCCTCATGCATTAAGTGGGAACTCCAGAGAGTTGCAAAAAAACTTAAACCAATCAAAAAATAGAGCCTTCTGTAAAATAGCAAAATATGCTCTGTGGGGGAGATCCCCAGTGAGTTGCTAGATGAGGAGTGCATATGGCTTACTTTCTATCCTGTCCCGTGTTAACCTGAGAGCCAAACAGCAGATAGTCCTGCTTGTTGCAGACTGGCCCTGGGAGGGTGCATTCTCCCCAGTGTTTTCCTTAGATCAGGAATGTGCTTTTGAAGTAAGTCTCCAGATTGTCCTCACTTTGCCTGTTTGGGTTCTTATCACAGAGTTGTCTCAGTCCCTGACCCGGATTCCTTTTGAATAAAACTGAGCTGAAAGATGTGCTCTAACAGGTCACCTAACAGGCTCTGACCACTAATGGGTGTTCAGCTCCTGGGAGAAGACTGTAAGCTGTTATAACTTTTTCCTCTTCTGTTCCCTCCACATCATCAAAATGTCACAGACTTTTGATCCTTGACACCAGCTCCTCCACACTACATATCTGTTCCTTGCTAATACAGGTGTAGCCATGGCTTTCTGTTTCTCTTCCTGTGTTAAACAAGTTGACACATACACTTGTGTGTGATTTTTTTGTCTTGCTTATAAGTGGTTACTGCCTATCCAGCGTAACATCCCATAATCCCTGTTACACTTTGAGCTGGAAATTTAAAATGAGATAATGTAGTTGATTGCTAAAGTGGATCTACCACATCATCATTAGCTGTTGGAAAATGAATCAGCCATGCTGTACGTGTTGCTGATACTTCCTCCTCAAAACATAACTGATCTTAGTACAAAACACTGTCAACGTGGTATAAAGAAATATTTGGTCCATTATACAAATTAAGAAACTTTAGGCACAAACTCAGTGACCTTTTAAAATGATGATAGGAAGTTTGTGCTGTAGCAAGGAGGGTTCAGGTCATCTAGCTCTAGAGACTGTAATTTTCAGTACGGCTTGACATTAGTGATTTCATGCATGAAGAGTCTGCTCTAAAAAAAACTCACCAGAATTTTTTAGGGAAATTAGGCTGATGGCATTGCACAGTCTTACTGTATGTGTCTATCCATCCTCTCACTAATTTTTGAACATATTGAGACAGCTTAATAAATTCAACAGAAATAGAGCAGTCTATATGTGTGTGTCTATTCCTTGAGAAAACAGACTGTTCCACCTAAAGAAGGCTCAGCATGAGCTTGAGTCGTCCTAGGCAAGACAGAATCCACACAGGGATTGAAATACTTGGACCATAGAAAAGACTGATCACAACCTGTGTTTCACTAGAGAGCAGCAGATCCAGTCACTGGCCAGGACATACCATACATTAATCACATCATATACAGCTCCTGCACCTGCACATCAAGGTGGTATCATCCAACCAATGGATTATCTTGGCTTGTACAGTCTAATCTCCCTCATTAGTTACTCAATGTCTTGAGTTGTAGTTAGCTGTAATGGCACAGAATGTAAATGAAAATTCACTAACCTGCACAAAATGTGAAACTCTTAAGACCGCGTATGTCTGTCTACTGACTACTGCAGTAAATTAAATCCATTTAGCATATATGCTAAAATTATTTACAGTTTATTGAGAAGTTGTAATTGCCTGCAAAGACGGTTGGGGGAAAGAGTTACTCCTGTTTCAGCTGTAAGGGATTTGACCTTGATTGCATCCTGGGTTCTGCTGACCTCAAGCACGATTTATGAGCAAGACCAGACTCCATAATCACCTTCTTGCAAAATCCTGCATTTCAATTCTCTAAGATGATAACCATTGTATTAAAAAGCTTAAAGTTACATGAAATTAATTCTGGAAAAGGAAATGCACATCTGATGGAAAACGGTTCTGTAGGAAAAGGGATCCGGCACTCCTGAGAAGCCTAGCTCTGTCCATGCCTGGGGTTAATTTTCCATCTCTATGTGCAGCACCATTTCTCCAGCTGCCACAACCTTGCCCTCAAGCCCACTGAACTTGGCTGTGCACTCTGCTTGGCCTCAGCTGCTTTTGCCCTGCGCTGCACACCATGAGCAATGCTGGCTATACAAAAATAATAAAAAACCCAAATCCTAAAAGATCAGATTTCCTTCCATCCTTCATGAGCCTTCTCTAGCCACGCCATCGCTGTTTCTCACTGTCTTGTCTGTCTCCTCTCTTTACCCAGTTGCCTCATGGAGTTTCCTGTTTCTAACTCTCCCCCTGCTGTCACTGAGGCTGACTTAAGTCTGTGTTGAAATGTGAAGCACTTGGGGAAATTTGGCCCTTGCCATGCCTTAAACAGCTTGTGCTGTTTTTTAAGCTGTGTCAGTTGAGAAGTGGGACAGCTGGAAGAAATGCACAATTCAGTTTGCTTTTTTTTTTCTTCGTCTCCTTGGTTGGTAGCCTAATCATTAATGTGAAATCTGGTCTCTGTTAATCACTGCACCATGCATTTTGTCTCACATGAGGTTGTGGATGCACTCTGTGCAGGTCTTGCTCCCATGAAGAAGGTACTTCAAAAACTTTTCCCTTGTTTAAAGACCTAGTCCTACATTTTCAAGCTTGCTTATTTTACAGTTTGTGGCTTCTGAAAATGCATCTTAAAACTATGTAATTCTCTCAGTGTCTTTCCAGGTCACACAAGTTTGTCCACTAGGTTGCTTCTTCATGACCTTATTCTGCACTTCTGTGCTGTGGAAATATGTGCTAATATTAAGAATGTGACAGTTCCTGGGTTTCTTCTAGAGATGTTTACTGACACAACAAAGGTGGGAAGTGCATTAAAATTGCCTCTTACTATATGCTCTGCTTCATTCTGTCTTCCCTTTAAGAAGGCAAGGGTGATTACCTCAGAGGATAAACTCTAGTCTAAAATAGGTAATAATGAAAATTTGTACAATACTACTGCAGAAGCATAGTTTAATAACATGAACTGAATATGAAACTATCTTATATACAAAAAGGAGAAAATAAAAGGAAGCTAGACATACTTCTAGAAAGAAGTATGAAATGCTAAGCATGCTATGGTTGCATCTTTGGACAAAGTACAGACACTTACTAGTGGGACTGGAGAAGCAAATAAATTCACTTATGACCCTGTTTGCACCCAGGCTACTGCTAACTTCACCATGGCTGGATAAGACCTCTGTGGGTTCAGAGCGAATAATGCTAACTGCACAGAGTTCACCAAAGGCTTCTTATCAATGTAAGAAAAATCTAATTCTTCACTGGCGAGAGATTCCATTTTGCAACAGAAGTGGGAGTAAAGGCCAGAAATTATCTTACAGAAGGAGGAAGACATGATACCCAGATGGACTTGGCAGGTTATAGGTGATTTAGGGGTGCCATGAATGGTGTACTCTGCATTTACGAGCTCCTCGTATAACTTTCTCCTGACCACCTTGCATGTTTCCTGCTACTGTGATAAGGTCTGAGCTCATTCCTGCTGCATCAAGTGCAGGGGACAAGGCTTAAAGTGCGCATATTCTACTCTGGCTGTTATGGCAAGCAGTAACAGGGATAACGATGGCTGCTGCTAGAAGTCACCCTCTGTCCCCTGTATTCAGCAGCCATAGTCCTCCTTCACAATAGGGACTGCGTAAGCAATGTGTTGATCTAGGTAGCCCCCCTGCTTTGAGTTGTGCCATGATCTGGAGCTAGGATGTTTAGATACCAGTCAAGGTATCTGAAGATACTGCTCTGACTGCAAGTGGTGTGGAGACAAGATGGTGAGGTGCCACTCCTTCCTAATAAACCCTCAAAAGCTGCTTCATTTAGTCTTCAGCTGTGTGATGTTGGTCTTACATCAGCAGAAAACAGCCAAGAAGAAAAGTGGAAGAAGAGCATAGAGCTACTGCAAAGCCAAGCTGATACAACAGGCAATAGCAAATTTTATTTGGGTGGTAAAAAGATGCTGTAATAACACTCAGTGGGAAAATGAAATATCGCTACTGTACTAATGGCAAAAAGCAGTGCAAGACAGCCACTATAGATAGATCCGAGTCTGTGCTCACATACTGTGAACTGCCAGGCTGGAAATCTGAAATGTCACCTCAATAATTTTAGCAAGCTTTCATCCCAGAAAAAGAAACATAAGTAGAAATGCAGCTAATGTCTTTTCTAAGCAGCTAAGGTTCTATGTATAGTCATTCAAGCATTCTGACACAATGCTAAAAATTCCTGAAATCTCCACTATGATTGATGCAAAATCACTGCAGTATCTTCTGTAAAGAGCCTCTCAGCATAACTTTGTACCTTCTAGGTGGAGTTCATCTACACAGTGAACTATTCAGCAATCTGCTCAGATAAAAGGACACTCTTGAAATGAGGAAATATTCCATCAGGGACAGAGACAAAAATATCCTAGGTATTGGGCAACAGCATGAGAAAAATTAAAAAGCAACTTGGTCTGAAGTTCAAAAGGGAAATTTCAGAAGGCGAGGAGGGCAGTACATTCATTCCTTACTCTGGGAAATCTTTCTATTCACAGCTGAAACAATCCATTTGTTTTATCTGTTAAAATCGTGGAAAGACCTCTAGAAGAAAAAGATAAAGCAATGTTGTCCAGATCTTTTTATTCTATGTTCTCTGGAAGATGTCTGGTGATGCTTCTTCAAGAAAGCAATTCTTGGCTCACAGGGCGAGACCTTTCAGTAGCTGTTCAGTCAGACGGCCGAGTTCTGGGGATGTTGCTGTTATCCAAATTAGGGAAATCATCTGCTCCTGTACAGAGGTGGGATTTTTAATTATTCAAGGATATAAAAAACCTTCCTAGAATTTGTAGTCTCTGTATCCAGCCTGAACATTATACCAAGCAGACTGATTAAAGGTGTCCTGAAGCTTCCATACTTAACAGCTGGGGTTGAGCATGGGTGGGTGCTGAACAATTGAAAGAGGCTGAAGACATTCCTTTGCCATTAACCAGGCAGGGCTCAGCAAGCATGCCTGTATTACATCAAAATATGTGTGTATAGCTCATGGCATAAATATGCATTTGTACGTGTGGCAGAACACTGTATGCACAGGCATGTGCATACTTAAAAATAGGGAAGAAGATCTTTTCACTGCAAGAGCTGTGGACTTTCCTCAGAACTGTGTTTGTAACATGTCTCTTTTCATTTGACTGAAGTAGCAAGGGCAAAGAACAGTCACTTAAAGTCGCTTAGGCAACTCCAGAGATTCTAGATAGCTAAAGTGAGGCTTTATGGCTTATGTGGCTGTTTGATACTGGCCATAGAGAAAAAGGTGCACTTCAACAAAGATATTCACTGAGCAGAAAATCTAATTTCCATAGAGATTACTGAATTTTGTGTATTTAATGGCATACGATGCAACTGCGTGTACGGATAAGTAGGCACTATTTTTCTGGTTTGGCATGTTTAGAAATAATGTGTGTAGAAGGGAAAAGAAATCCAAAAGTGACTTTGTTTCCTTTCCTGCTGTGAGCATTTTACAATTGATTGCAAGCCACCACATGTAATTTTGCCCTGCATATCTCATGGATGACATCTGGTAGGTATTCACAGAACATCTCCATTGATTCTGCTCATTGAGTGGAGAGAGGAAGAAGTGTTTTCCAATATTGATAAAGATATGACATTTTCAAGAAGGACACCTACAGACTCAAGTTCTGTAGCATTTTTTTTCTTACAAGCTTTTGTGCGTTGGCTTTTTTCCCCACAAATGAAAGAACTCTATGTAAAAAAAAGAGAACTGCAACAAAATGACTGTGTTTTACCTCAAATGATCATGCTATCTGCAAAGTGGAAGTTCAGTTTGTTGAAGTAGCTCACTTGCAAAACTACTCAACTGAGAACTTGTTTAATTCTTCACAGAAATGAAGACTAGAAATCTTTTTGGCTTGTTTCCAGTGTCTGAAGGAGTTCAAAGCCCAGTAATTCTCTATCGTTCCCAGTCAAATGCTTCTTCAGAGAGAGTGTGGTTTAGTTTTTGTGCACCTCTCTATGTACTACTACTACTGAAATATGTCCCTAGCTATGGCTTGCGCTGCAGAAAGTACTGGTAAGAGACACCTCTGAAATACAGCAAATTGCAAGTGTGAGTATCAACAACAGGGAAGAAAAGAGACAGCAAGTTGCAGAGCTAGCATCTATCCCCTTTGCCTGCTCTCTGATTTCGACTTATGTTTTCTAAAATTAGAGGAATACATTAGTGTAGTGTTTGTGACTGCCATTAGCATTCAGAAGTAAACCTGTTGTAGAGATCGCATGTTTGCAGACAGCCTGAAGCTTTGGCACTCAGAAGTGAGTTTTTTCCCAGCCAACTCTCCAGGATGATGACGGTGAAAGCTCAAAATGATATAGCAGCATTATTAACTATGCAAATGCAAGCTAAAGCTTCTAGAAAAGGCAAAGAAATGTCAGGATTATTAATAGAGTTGCATTGGGTTCCAAGATTTAGTGAGGGTTAGGAGGATGCCATCACATTCCTTGTTTTTCCTGGTTCCTGCTGTGTCCCACCTGGTGCTGTGGGCATGCCCAGATGCAGTTCCCCTACGAATCTGCGCTTGGGTCAGGTGCACTACTCCCCCTACAGTGCTCCTGGTGACTTTCTTCATCTTGCACCTTTGAAGATGAGTCATGAGGGTAACATCTCTCTTGGAAAGGTACCTACCTGTTCTGCTTGCTTTTTCCTTGGTGGCAATTCACTGGTGGTGATGTTTTCTGACAGCTGAAAGAGCAATTTTGCTGTCCTCTGAGGTCGACTCTCCCCTGGGGTGAAGCCTATGTTGCTTGCATAAGGGCTTGCCAACACAGAGAAGTTTGTGCTGTCAAAACAGTTGTGCAAACACAGCGCTATATATTATAATGGCTGGGGGAGGGAGGCTGCTGGGACTCTCACTGTCCACTAGGAACTCAAGTTATTTCTTCAAGTTTCAGAGCACTGTGAAGTCAAATTTGCTAGATTTTGCCCACTAGAGTAGACAGCTTGCATGACTGTAATGGCAAAGCCAAACAGGTGAAGGGCAGAAGGAGGAAAGAGATGCAGTGGCTCAACAGCAGGGAATTCTTCAGCCGTTCATCAGTGGGATTAAGGCTTTATAAACTACGGAGGTACCCTTGTGCCAACAGTCTGATACAGGTGCCCTGGAAAGTTAAGAAATTTCTCAAGAGGGTGGAAGTAGCTGAATTGCTTTTTTTCTGATTATACTCTTGCATCTTGTGCATGAGGATGCAAATGCACAGCAAAATGGGGACAGACACTAATAGCATCACTGTGGACATGGGAAATGGGGGAAATGTTTCTGAGGAGGGCTGCTTTGTATAGTGGCTCAAATGGTCCTCAGCCCTGAGGCATGTCCCTTGCAATGTGTGCACAGGTGAGATTGTGTGATTAACTTTCTTGCTCCTGAGGGGATTTTGCAGCTACAAGGTTCTGAATTATTGGTGTGCTCACTTCTTATCAAGCCACAATATGTTAAAATAGGATGAAATCGTTCATACTGGGATGGAAATACACTGTGTACACTCCCCTACAAAGTGGAATTTTGCCAGGCATGCCAAGCCTTTTAATAATACAAAACATGGGTTGACACAGAGTATAGGGAACTTCTGATTAAACTAACTATAGTTGTGTTTTCAAATACATAAAAGCCTTTTAAAAATGTATTTGGAAAATTCCTGGGTTTGGTGGCCTTATGCTTTTCAGCTAGTTTTCATTCTTCTTATCCTGTAGGAATCTTACTATCACAGTGGTTTTGGAGCAGTATGTTTTAGAGTATCAGAGCCCATCAAACCAGTCTGAGAACTAAGAACATGCTTCTGCTCAACTTCTTCCCATATGTAGCTCCACCGCTGTTAAGAAGACTGGCAAGGTACTTTATTTGTGATTCTCAGATAAATGCTAATTATGTGTGAGATTCTGCATGTTTTCTATCTGTTGGTGCCTTTAGTTAGTCTTTCACAAAATAATCTAGGTTGGATGGGAGCTCAGGATGTCTCTCATCCAACCTCCAGCTGAAAGCATGGCCAGCTATGAAGCCAGGCTAAGTTGCGTTAGGGCTTTATCCAGTTGGGTCTTGAAAATCTTGGTGGCAAATGTTTATTATAGAATCATCTAGCCTCTCTACTGAATATTTGGAGAGAATGAGTGCTCATTTTTACTTATTAATGTAGAACTTAGTGCATGTTATACCACAGTCAAACCAAGGTATGGCATATTTCTGCTTTTTGTCCTGTCTAGCTTGATGCAGCAGCCTCTGGAAAGTAAGTTCCACAAACACATCACCTGGAAGTTGCACGCATTGTTTGAGATATATTTGCTATTTGAATTTGTGCTTCCCCCACCCCAACATTAATTTAACATATCATTAAACCACAGGCTTTCTTTCTCAACAATATCATTAAACTGCAGGTTTTCTTCCTCAGCATTTTCTGATGTCTATAGTTGCCTTATTTCTTTTTTAAGCTTTCTCATCTCTGATTGTTTTTCAGCCACCAGGTGCACTCCACATTCCTATGGCTCTCAACTCTCTGATCCCACCCTTCTTTCAGTATCATCTAGTCTCCCTAAACTGCTTCTTATTGTAGATAGACATGTGTGTATATAATTATGTAGAAGAGCAAAGTTAAAGGGAAAATATGATGCCAAAGTCCAACAATTAAAAATTCAATAAGTACTGCCAGCAGTCTCATTTTGCATTCCCACATGCACATGGCTGATCAAGCTGCTGATAATTACATGATCAATTTATTTTCTTCACAAAACCCTTCCTCGTTCCTTGGACAGGATGTGATTCTGGCTGTGAGTCAGGGCTGTGTATTGAAGGAAGCTGTTTGCTGTTGCAGGAGCTGAGGGTTTGTAGCAAAAGAGCCCAACAATTGCAGGAAAAGCAAAAAGATAGCCTGGCAGTTAAGGGGACTGACCACTGCCCTGGTCAGTCAGATACCACTTGACTCTGGTACAAGATTTTGGTGGTGCAAAGTAAGTGGCTTCCATCTAAATTCTCATGTGTAGTTACACTAGGCATCTCACATTTCTCTGGTGCTTAACACTTGATACCTGATGTCTGAAACTCTCTATCTTCACAGATGTAGCTGAAGTCAATAGGAAATGTTTGCTTTAAACATTTAGAGATATATGAAAAAGCTGACTGTTGCTGTGTTCTTAAAAAATTGGTTCCATGTTTCAAATAAGATGTCAAAAATCTTAAAAGAAAAGAAGACACAAGTGTTTATGACATCATTAGGAGTGTTTGTGAAACTCTAAAATATAAAGCAGGCTGCAATCAAATACAATGAGTGTGCTGAAAGGACTCAATTATTTTGTGTTTGTATGTTCCACAGGCCTACTACCCCATGCACTGCTCTGAAATGAGCCAGGAAAAAGACGAGGTTTTACTATGGGGAGAAGTGATGACTGCTGTTTTGTGCACCAGCTGGTAGCACCATGGCATCCCCAGGCACTCCTCTCCCAGGGACAGGCCTCCTTTCTGCACTCACACCCTCTTGCTTTCAGTGGATGGACCAGAAATTGTTTTTGTAGCCCCAGTCCTGCGGCAAATGCATTCATCAGCTGTGCCAGCATCAAGTGTGAAAAGAGGAGGGCTGAAGTAAAGCTACCTGTGAAATTTTGGTGTTTGGAATTTCCCAGATAGATGGTCTAGCTTCACAAATATAAGGTATTTTCTTAGAGTTTGGGCTTTTTTTTGGTTTTGTGGGTGACAGGCTGAGGTGAGAAGGATGAGATGTGAATACATATATCAGTGAGTCTTAAGTTTCTGTCCTTCTGGGGCCATTCCTCTGTTGTTATAGCTGATTAAAGCCCTATTACATAAATCTGTAGTAGTTACTCAGTAGTTACTGAGACTTCAGCTAATTTTGAAGTTGAGGGTAAGGAGAAACAAGCCAGTATACTTAGACCCTTCTTATACTTGGGCTTGCACTGACTTCTTCATACCTCCAACCTCCCAACACAACTCTTGAGTCCATCACTTTACATCCAGCCATGAAACACAAGGTTTGACCTTTACAGAGCAGAGCACTTCCAGTCTTTGAGGGAGACTTTCAGTGCTCAGCCCTGCAATGTCAAGGGCGCCTGCGGTGGTCTGATGTTATAGGACAAGTTACATCCCAGCTGACTGGAAACCCTCAGACACTGCCCAGTGTCCCTCTTCACACATAACGGAATGCTGTATTGTGACAGGAAGTGTGCCATTTATCTTCAGTTTCTACCAAGGATGGAGAAGTTGGAAACAATTATATAAACTGCCTTCTGTCTGGGAAAGGGTAGTGCTTTTTTGACTCTTGCTCCTGTGGTTGGTATGACAATGTGCACACTGAAGTGTGATTTAAGAAACAGTGGTGTGAGATGAGTCAGAAAGGATTACACACATGTTGCATGACTTCCTTATAAAAAGTGTTAACCAGTTGGAGTACAACACTGAGCCTGTCATTTCAGGACAGAAATTTCAAGCATGCAAGTAACAGGTGGACCCTTCAAGAAAGACTGCACTTTAAATACCCAAGTGACCACATTTGTTTTAGTGACAGGTCACTAAGCAACCTACACTGTGCTGAGAAAATACAGTCTCAGCAGTACTTCTCAGTACAGTCATCATCTCTGGCATTGAATCCTCATACTGTGAATTAGCACTGACAGGAGCTGCGGGGCTTGATCTATAGCAAAGTATTGTGGGCAGATACCCAGCTATGCCAGTGGTTTCAAGTATTAATTAAAAAGCCAGTATGCAAGTATAGAGCAGAGTTGTTTTAAAAACATATACAATATTGATAGTTTCGCTAGTTAGCATGAAAATTGAATAATTCTTATGAAAACCCACATTCAAGTGTATTAAGTTGAGCATAAAAAAATTACTCTTATCTGAATACTGCTAGAAATAAATTTTTTTGTTGCAAAGTTGGAGGCAACCAAACTGTCTGAAAAAGTGTAGAGAGGAAAAAAAGGACAGTATCTTTTAGAGGTTGGGTGTATGTGAAATACAATAGTGAATACCTCTATGACTGAAACCCAAACAAACTACATGGCCTCACCCAGCTGTTGCTCAGTGAGCTCAGTGTCTGTCATACCTATTACAGTCAGTCACATGAAATTTAGTTTAGTGAAGAAGTGGGTCATTTGTAATTAAGAACATATATCTTTTTTCCCAGCTTCTTGTAGAGATCTGTGGGACATCTCCCCTAAAATAAATACCTCCAAAACCTCTGCCCAAGGCCTTAGAGAGGTCTGTAGGTTGGGGCAGGACATAGAGGATGTAGTTAGGGCTTTGCCTGTATCCTACAAATACCTTTGTGACCAGTAAAACTTGTAGCTAGCTAATCAGCAATGCAGATCAGTGCCAGACCATGGTAGGAGACACAGGAGCACTCTCCTGACCTATACTGTCTAAGGAGGAGCAACATCCTTGGGAAACCAGCAGCTGCAGGGTGCTCTAGCATGCCATAAACCAGACCAAGGCATGCCCTTACTTTTGTCGATACAAGACTTGTCCATGCTTCTAGCAATTAAACAAGCTAAGTGTGAGGTCTGTACATTACAATGTTCTACCTGTTTTGCTGATAGGAGTGAGCTACCACATGATCTGGCCCAAGGCTATGTGAATAACAAGAGGGAGTAAACCATAACATCAAAAATTATCTTAGGAAACCAGGTGAAAAAGCATTACAGAGCCACTTATTAGCACTTACATAGTAAAATGAGTTGGCACAAGTGGGAAGGCTGGGTGTTGTGACTGACAGTATGCCTGGTCATGGCCTCATGCTTTTCTTTTGAAACGGGAGGAATGGCCAGTGTGTAATCCTCCATGCTGAATTTTCTGCTTCACTTCCTCTATGTCACAACCTCGGTGTTGCCATAGTGGTTTAGCATGTCTGCATTTGCTAAAATATGTTACTTGAGCATGGAGACATTTGAATGGGAAAGATTTACTTAATGCTCACTGCTCCCCTGAACAATGTCAGGACATGTGCCCCCAGTGAAATGTGTGACTGATATGTAATGAGTGTGATGCCAGTCTTGTTCAAAAGCTTGTGAGGAAGCAATGCCTGTTTCATTTCCAAGGAACACTGGTTTCAAAGGAGATTAAAATCAGGTATTATTTGGAAGTGATACAGCAGTTTTATAAGAAAACTCCAGAAGGATGTATTTCTTAGATAACTGTTTGTCTTACGTTCACTGCATTTCCATATTATTTTAAGACCTGTTCCTGAAATATATTTATTACAACTCACCTAAACTTTCAGCAGCACAGTCACGACTTGGTGGGATGGACTAACATTTGTGGGACAGTGTAAGGGATCAAAGATTAAACTTTTTCTGTCAGTGCAGCTGCTTGGTTATGTCACCTGCCTCTCCCACCTACCATGATAATGTTCATACGAGCCCTCTGGTTTATGGGTCTATATGTTTGTTGAGACCAAATATCTTCATACTGTCAGCAGCCCACTCAGCTCTAATCTCTGCAGGTCATGTTGCAGTTTGTTTGGTCATAACTGAACTGATGCTCACAAAGTCCTCAGAGAAAAGTAATTCAACCAACTGCAACATGTAGATGTTTTTCTCTGTCCCCTTCTCTTTTACCTCTCCCTCCCATGTTCAAATTTCACTAGTTTTACAGGCCTTTGGGAACAGGGGTGCACAATGGCTAAGGAAAGAGCAAATGTTCATTTTGCTGTGGGACAGGCACATGCTGCTGATGGCATGACAAACCCCAGAGCACATGTGTGTCTATACGTCAGGCTGTCCAGGGAGACCCTCAGCATCCCCCCCTTTGTAATGGGGTGGAGGAGTGGTGTGGTGGCTGTGGTCTGTAAAGGGGATTTGTCTCCCAGGCCATATGCTGCTGTAAACTGGTGGCTGAGAAGCAGCAGTGACTGAAATGACATGGTGGATGGTCTCCATGCATCCTGCATGCCATCCACTCAGCACACAGGTCTGGTGGACCAGACTAATACGCTGGGACATTTTTGGGAGGAGGGTGTTTCTTTTGCAGAGAAGTGGATGTCACAAGTGCTGGTGCACTCCTCTGGCAGCTGACTTGCAGCTGGACGTGCCAAGTGACAGCGGGACCACTACCCACAGGTAGATGCTGAAGTGGCTGGCAAAATATCAGGGCTCCTCCACTGCCAGGTAATGGAGAGGAACAAAATGGAATAGAAATGGCATCTTTGTAGTGGTGGCAGCTCAGCTGGGAGGATATGGCCAAGCCATGTGCATACAGGTACTGCAGTGTCTATGTAGTGCACAGTCTCTCACCTTTAGAAGCAAAGGTGGGAGCTGGTGGTCCCTGCTGCTCTCCTGGCCATCTCTCATAGGTCTGCAATACAAGAACTGCTGATCTTGTGCAACACAAAGTACTGAGGTCATGGGAGGGAATCACCCACCACCTGAAAATATAATGTAAGTTTACAATTATCTTTACTGAAATACCCAAGAGGCAGAGTAGGTTATCTTACTAGCACCAGGATCCAACACTTCTAATAAGTTACTGGAGACCATTAATTTCAAATGCATCTCCTTATTTTGCATGCCTCATTTCATGCATCCTCAGTTTGGAAAGGTGAAGCATTCAGGAGGCAGCAAAGAGAACTCACATTGTTCAACAGCTGTGTAAATAGAGCCTTGGGCATTGTGATCTGAGCAGACAAAAAAACAGAGATCCCTGAGAATGATAAATTGATCTGATGTCTTACAAAAACTTGAAAATATTAGTAGTTTAAAAAATTCTAGAGTTCACTTTGCTTAGTCTTGATGTTATTCTTTATTTGATTAACAGTTTTCAGGACTTAATAATCTTTGGGATCACCATTCTTCATAAACAGAAATAAAATAGCAGACTTTTAAATTACATATGGTTTAATGCTCATTTCAGAAGGAATTAAAATAGTGCAGGACATTCATCCTTTAAATTTGATATGACCTTTTCTTGGTGATTCCTTGCAAATCAGCTTGTGTTTCTCCAGTTGGAGTCTTTGTTAGATGGTCTTGCAAGGAATAATGCTGAGAAACAGATGTGAAAACATGTTATTTCTTCAGTTTGTAAAATCTTTCCTTTCAGGGAAAAAATCTTGCCATAAATGCACATATGGTGTTCTGCTAAGTGTAGCAGTGGAGCAAAGATTGGGGTGTGAAATGTTACAAAGGCTCAGGAGCACATCTGTATCTGTAGCTTTAATAGCTTCATAGATCTACCATTATCTGTCTGTAGCATGTGCTGGACTGTATGGGATAAGCTACACCTAGGCAAAAAAACCCAGCAAAACACTCAAACACTGCAGACCTTGTTTACCCTAGGTCTGTCTCTCTTCCACTTTCCACCAAGCAAGTGCTAGCATGAGAAACCTGATGTCCTTCCCCTGTTCCTCACTTCCCCACTGCACGCTCTGTGAGGGGCAGCAGCTGGAGCTCACTCAGGGTGGGGGACCCTGTAGAATGGCTGTAGCTGGAGGTTTAGCTCTGAATGACCCAGCTGCAACTTCTGGGACAGCAGAGAAGCTGGGCAATTAATTATTCTGCCCTGCTGTGGATGCTTGCTGCTGATGGTATGCTGGGTATCTCTGGATTCCCTCAAGCACAGCAGTGTCTGCTCCATATGATGTGCCTGTGCTGGGGGAGGTGATGGTCAGGTTGGCAGTGCCTGGTGTCTACACTGCAGTGTGTTTACCACCAGCAAGTGCTGCCTGCAAAGCAGGGCAGGAGCAGCCACGCTGTGCCATGGGGTAGTCAGGATGTGGGGGCCCATGACCACCTCCCAGAGCAGGCTGAGGTCCCTTTGCGTGTCAACAGATGTGATTGCCCATGGACAGAGGAGATATTAATATAATTCTGACTATCAGGTACCAGTTGTTTTAATTGTGGTGTCTCACCAGGAAGGAAATACCAAAGCAAAAAGAAACAAAACAAACAAAAAATCCCCAAAGAAACAACAAAAAAATGGGACCATTACTTGGATTTTAATTTTTTTTTTTTTTTTCCTATTTAACACCAACTGCCTGCAATTCAAAAGTATTACCTCAAATTAAATTAAGCACTCTATGTGGTGGTTAGGGGGCTTCAGAATGAACAAACTAAATTGAATCTGAGGGCTACATTATTGAAAGATGTTTTTATTGATACATTGGTTCAGTATGAAAAGCTATTACCTATTTCAGAAGAGTCAAGAGTTGGAAACTTTCTAGGAAAATGTATGCTTCTGCTATGTAATGTATTGAAGAGCAGAATTTCCTTGCTGATAATATTCAGTTCAAGGAAACTGGAGCTCCTGCATGGGCTAGGGGAGAAGATGCTATAGCTATTGCTGAAGCTGCACCATCACTAGGAACCAACCAGGAGACCCTGATGTAAACTGCACTGGTGCAGTGCTACACATGCTACTTTGCTTGCAGTTTTCACTGTTAATTGGCAAAGGATTGAGTTGTCTAAAAGTACCAGTATGTCTAGAAAGGGATTAGGCACATTAAATTGACATTTCAAGGAAACACTGCACTGTCTGTATGCACCTGAGCCCCTAAACTATTATTGCCAGAGTGCTTAGGGAAAGGATTGCTTTATACTTGTGTTGTGCTTTACAATCTTGCTTTAAGCAGTTATTACTGGTTGATGTTTGGCTGAAATCTAAGACTAGACTGAACTCATGCTAATAAGCTCTTCTTCTGTTTGGTTCACCTTTTCTGGTACTGCTCAGTGCACCCTGTCATCTCTGCAGATCTGCCTTTTGCATCGAGAATCCTGAAACTGTGGGTTCTTCTGCCATGCAGCAGGGGCCTGGCAGGGTCTGACTGGTGCCACTCTACACAGGACTTGCTTAAATGCCTAAGAATCTGCATTTTCCTCCTACATTCTTTTTTGTAAAACCAGGACCTGGAAAATCCCTCTGTGTATGCTCCCTGTGCCTGCACAACTTCTTCCTGCTGCAACTGTTGGAAAACAGTTTGCAGCTGTCTGGATTGCCATTAAAAGGTGCTGATAATGTCTGTGGATAATGAGCCCTGAGAAGAGCAGTTAATGAAGTTCTTGTTTCAGTGGCTGTGCTCCTCTCATCCCCAGAATAGCCAGAGACATGTAGTACATGAGCACGATGTTCATTGCACAGTGCTATTTTCATCCCTTTCCCCTTCTCATCAGCTTTCAACAGCTTGCTGTGAGGATTGTCCTCCTGTGTCGGCCTGGTGGCATACAACAGTCGTCTCTGAAGTGGGGGGAAATGCACCTCAGGGGATCTGCATGACAACTCATTGAGATGCAGGAAGAAAGAAGAATTTTTTTTTTTATCATTAATAAACAAGATAAAATTATGCTTTAAAAATAGTGCCCATTTTATCTTTACCTCATCTTTTTTAATTTCTGGTTTGGTGTATGTTTTATAATGTACCTAACAGACTAGTGCAGTAGTATACTTATTTATAAATAAATAAATATACATACATTGTGTGTGAATGCTCAAGATTTGTTTACTGATAAGCATGTGCAATCAAAAACAATTCGGAGGCCACTGACTTAAGAGACATCTTGGAAAGCTGACTTCTGAAGTCATGCTCCTTGAAGAGCTGGTCTGTTTTTTCATCCCAAATCAGTTTACCCCACCTAGGGCTGTCGTTTCCCTGACTGTCACATCCACTAGTACTTCAAGACTGCCTTCTATGTGATTTTCAGTCCCAACTGAGGTTTATACAAATGGTGGTGTAATCACAAGTTAGGCTCAGATAACCTGGTTCTATGTTGCTGATGGAGCAGGAACCAACTAATCTGCAAAATTTCTGAGCGGCCTGCAAAAGCCTGAATGTAAAGGTATACAGTTGTGCTGCGTAAAAAGAGCAAGTAAGTTTCAAGTACCAATCTGCTGGCTGAAGATCTGTCCAGGAAATAAAAGTCTGGGTTAGAACATGGTACTTACAGCTAAGAGATTACACAGTGCCAGGGCAGACCTGGTGTGCTATCTGTCCTTCGCCACAGGCTTGGGATGAATGCATCCTCTTTTAGTGCCTCCTTTTCACATTTGTGCAATGAAGTTCACCTTTCCTTTACTTGCTGTTTTTGCCAATTTTAAGGATGCAACAGTGGCTGTAGCTTGCTCCAAGGTCAGTGAGATTGACCTCATCCTCCTTACGTTGATGGTGATCTTGCGTAAATTTAAATCCTATGGCAATCCTCTCATGGCAGGTGCTGCTCAGTGTAGCTGCAGACTCATAACAAGGTTGAGTTTGTACAAAAGGAGGGCAGTAACTAAATTCAGAACGACCTACTTAGACCATGCATATTGACTTAGTAGGTGCTAATGAAATTCAGTGTAAAGAGCTACAAGGTGGTAATGAAAGGAAACTGCTTTGACCTGTGGAGGGTCACCTTCAGCTGTTCTCTTCTAGAACAACCATGTTAATGGGGAAAGGTTTGGAAATTGACATAACTGAAACAGTTAATAAACCTTCTGCAAGAAATTTCAAATCAATACATAGGAGGATTATGTCCACATTTAAACACATGACAGTAAGAGTGCTGAATAAAGAGCTGGGGAAAATAATCCTCAGTTGGTTCAATAAAGAAGCCCTTCCTCTGCACCCAATTTGAAGGTGTCCGTCTCTGACAACTGAAGTACCACTGTGAATTTTGAAGGACGAGTCTGTGAGGAACTGGAGGAGTTCTTAATTGTGTTTCCCCTTAGCAGCATGTATGTGACTCTGTATGTAGATTTTTCTGAGTATCATTTGAGCTTACTGAAGGGGCATGTGATTCACTTTGACATTACAGCAGTCACACTGGGATAGCAGCAGATCTTCCTTGAAAGGAAACCCAAAGTATGGGTTCTCAACAGATTTTCTTCTCCAGCCCTCTCAGAACACAAACTTGGTTGTCTGTGAGTGACTAGTACCTGAACTGTGGCTAGAAAGGGCCACTGTGAAGAGAGAGCTGGGCCAGAGGTGGTATATAGTGATAGGAGGGTCTCCTCATGTGAAACTTGGAATATTCAGGGTCCTGGAGTTGCCAGAAGGTTGGTTGTTATAAAAATGTATTTGCTACAGGATGGAAGTATGAAAAGTAGGCAGTAACAGGATGGTATGGATGATCATGAAGGTCTTTTAAGGAGCAGGTATGACCAACTCATTGTTTATTCAGGTTAATGAACTTAAAGAGGAAAAAAACCTGCTAGTAGTTCTTTGCTGTGAGGGTGGTAGAACACTGGAACAGGTCACCCAGGGAGGTGGTGGAGGTCCCATCCCTGGAAGCATTCAAGGTCAGGCTTGATGGGGATCTGAGCAACCTGATCTAGTTAAAGATGTCCCTGCTGTCAGCAGGGGGGGTGGGCTAGATGGTCTTTAAAGGCGCCTTCCAACCCAGGGCATTCTGTGATTCTACAATTTGTTTCCAAGCTTGAAATCAACAGCCTGTCAGTAAAGGAGGCTCTTGGCCTTGCACACATTCTTGCACCCTCAGATCAGCATTATAATCTGCACAGGACACTGCAGAGTCTGTAGCCCATTGTAAATATTTTGGACTTCCCAAAGACAGCCATAAGCCTCCTCATCAAAATAAATTAAACAATTATTAATAGGCAGGGATTGATTTATAAGTAAATGTTTGCATGTACCCTAGCAGCCTACTTACATTATCTATCATCTATTCCATATAAGCTAACTAGAAGACCTCTTGAAGTGAAGCATGGCTGTCCTCTGGGTATTTATCTTTGCTTCTCTTTAAAGACATGCTGAGGAAAAAAAAAAACAGCCAAAAGTAGCCCCTTACCCCTGCATCAGTACCAGGCAGTGCAGCATGATATTGTACATTGCTGGGTGTGGGTACACAGCTTTGCCCTGCACAGCAGCCAGTGCCATGCCTACCTCAGTCTTCTGAGTTATAATTCTATATCAACTCATACAGAACAGCACATTTAGAAGAATTTATATGATGCTGAGTGCAGAGATATTCAGGATATTTGTTTTAATGCTTCCAACTTGGATGTGATAAATTCTCCCTTCTGTCCCTGTGACGCACTTTTCTCAATGAATGGATTACATTTTAAAGGAGGGGGTGTAAATACTTCTTCGCATGTGATTTGTGCTAAATAACAAGTTAATGGTGACGTCTCTCCCACCATAAGTGTAAGTGGATTTTATTTTTTCTTTGTGACAGTATCTATTGTACAAGGCCATGGGTCTGAAGAAAATGATTCACAAAGCTGGTAAGATAAGTACTGCTGGTCTGGATTTCTTTCCAAAGGGGATAAAAGAAGAGACTGAAATCTGAAAAAACTTACCAGGAACAAAAAATCTTGCTAGGTTATTGTCAGGGAAATTTCAAAAGGAGTGTAAAGAACATCTGGCAGCTTCTGGTTTACATTTCCTCTTAACCTAAATAATTGGAGGACTTCTAATTAAATTGCAATCTTAGCTGTATTAATCACCGGACTTTTATGGAGTCTTTCATCCTAGGCCTTTAAAGCAAATTATTTAAGTCACAAAACATCCCCAAGAGACACACTATCATTTTACTGGTAGGCAAAGAAACAGAACACAGAAATAGTCCACTGCAAGATGAGACAGGAAACTTTCAGCAAAGGGAGGAAGGAAGCAAGGGGTCTCTTGGGGTCTCAGGCAGTGCACTCTCAGCTGCAGCTTCTTTATGGAAACCAAGTTTGACTATGAGATACCGTATCTGCTTTCCATTACTTCAGAGCACGGGAAAAGATGATTTCTAATATTGGAAGTAACGGCAAAAATATGCATGCACCTTTCCAAGGGCAAAATACTTAACTAATCTTCTGCAAATGCAGTGCTTGTACAAGACAAAGTCACTGCACAGTTCCTCCTTCTCTGTTGAAAAACATCTCACAGTTAAAACCAAAGAAAATATGTTGCCAGCTGCCATGATGGGCCTCCTGAGTACTCAACCTGGCATGACAAATCAAGTTGCCTGCAAACAAATAAATAAATAATGTCACCCTTCTGAATACTAAAATCTTGCATTTTCCATATCCCTTTCAAGGAAATTAACATCATTTTATTTCAGTCATTTTCAGAGACCTATGTTCTCTATAAGACTTCCTCCAACATGTCCTCTAAAGAAGCTACCTGCATGAGAAACTGTAAAAACCCCCCTAGCCTTCTTCTGAGCCTCCCTGCAGTGCTGCCTGCACTACCCTTCTCAGCTCCACTGAACTCTCTAATTGCTTCCTTTCATGACTAACATTCTCCTGCCTTAGAGTTACTTCATGCAGATACACTGCTGCACTTCAAACTGTATGACTGTACTAGTACTTGGCAAACAGCATGTCTGGAGACAGCACATACGGAGAAGGCTGAGGTGCTCAGCAGGTTCTTTGCCTCAGTCTTCAGGAGCAAAGGCTCTAGCCACACAGCCCAAGATGCAGAAGGCAAGGGCAGAGACTAGAAGTAAGATATGCCCAGTGTAAGTGAACACCAGGTTCAAGGCCCACCTAAAGAACCCGAAGGTATAAAAGTCAAAAGGTCCCAACCAGATTCAACTGTGGGTTTTGAGGAAAATGGCAGATGAAGTTGTTAAGCCACTTCCCATCATATTTAAAAGTCATGGCATCCTGGTTAAATTTTCATTGACTGTAAAAGGGGAAACATAACCCCAATTTTCACAAAGAGAAAAAAGGAGGACCCTGGGAAGTACAGGGCAGTCAGTCTCACCTCTGTGCCTGCCAAGATCATGGAGTAGATCCTCCTGAAGCCTCTGCTAAGGCACATGGAAAATGAGGAGGTGATTGGTGGCAACGAACATTGCTTCACCAAGGGCAAATCATGCCTGACAAATTTTGTGGCCTTTTACAGGACAGTTACAGTGTCAGTGGGCAAGGGAAGAGCAACTGACATCATCTACCTGGACTTGTGCAAAGTCTTTGACAATGGCCTTTATGACATCCTGGTCTCTAAATTGGAAAGACATGGATTTGATGGATGGACCACTCAGTGGATAAAGAATTCACTGGATGGTGGCACTCAAAAAGTTGTGGTCAACAGCTTGATGTCCAAGTGGCAACCAATAATGAGTGGTGTTCCTCAAGGATCAGTACTGGGGTCTGTGCTGTTTTGACATCTTTGTCAGTGACATGGACAGCAGGATCAAGGGCACCCTCAGCAAATTTGCAGACAGCACCAAGCTGTGTGGTGCAGTTGACATGCTGGAGGGGAAGGATGCCAGCCAGAGGGACCTTGAGAGGTGGGGCCATGCGAACCTCATGAAGTTCAACAAGGCCAAGTGCAAGGTCCTGCACCTAGGTCAGCTCAATCCCAAGCACAAGTACAGGCTGGGTGATGAGTGGATTGAGATCAGTCCTGTGGAGACAGACCTACAGTTGCTAATTGTTGAAAAGCTCAACATGAGCCATTAATGTGTGAGTGCAGTCCAGAAGGCCAACCGTATCCTGGGCTGCATCAAGAGAAGCATGGCCAACCCATCGAGGCAGATGATCCTGCTCCTCTACTGAGTTCTTGTGAGACCCCACCCGGAGTACTGTGTCCAGCTCTGGAGCCCTCAATACAAGAGGGACATGGTACTCTTGGAGCCCCAGAGGAGGGCTACCAAGATGATCACGGGGATGGAACACCTCTCCTATGAGGACAGGCTGAGAGTTGTAATTGTTCAGCCTGGAGAAGAGAAGGCTGTGAGAAGACCTTATTGTGGCTTGATAGTATCTAAAGGGGGTTTACAAGAAAGCTGGGAAGGGACTTTTAATGAGGGCTTGTAGTGACAGGACAAGAGGTAATGGCTTTAAACTGGAAGAGGGTAGATTTAGATGAGAAATTAGGAAGAAATTCTTCACTCTGAGGGTGGTGAGGCACTGAGACAGGTTGCCCAGGGCAGCTGTAGCTGCCCTAACACTGGATGTGTTCAAGACGAGGGTGGAGGGGACATTGAGGAACATGATATAGTGGAAGATGTCCCTGACCATGGCACAGAGGCTGGAACTAGATGATCCTTAAGGTTCATTACAACCCAAACCATTCTATGATCTATGTTTGATTAAGTTTGAGGTGGAATTTGATGGAGGTGGTGTTTAAATCAGGCTAGATCTTAGCCAAAGTGAAATTTTCTCAAAACAGAAGATGAACATCACCATCAGATCCAACTCCAAAATGCTTTTCTTAATGAAAGAGAAAAAAGTATGCCCCCCTTCCTACCTAGAGGTTGATTATTCTTCAGTTTAAAAGCAACAAAAAAAGTGCCATTCCTCACCTGCATGCACAATGAAGCATGCTATGATTAAATAACCCATCTATCACACAAAATACTCCTGAGCATAGGTTTGCATCTGCTATTGAGCCTCGTGTATCATTTCATGACTAGGATGAGTAAACTTGCAGAGATGTGGACAAGTATAGTTAATACACCCACATGGAAGGGCTGTTCCAGCAGGTACTGCAGACACTTGCTACACACTTTTGACTAACTTAGCTCTGCCCTGTCAACTGCTTCCTCTCTCAGGAGCCTGTTAAAGGTCACAAAGAATGGCTTTTTTGTGGCCTGAACAATATAATCATCACAAATGTATGGAGTAGGAAACCTGAGCTGTAGTAAAACTGTACTGAGTATATATTTATATAATACAAAATATACCTAGACAGGCAGATACACATGGGCACATACATGCATGCAGCATGCCTTCTACATGAAAGCAAAAATCTTTAGCTTTAGGGAAGTCATTGAACATGCAAAAGGTGTACTTACTTTTGTGTGTAACACCTCTTGTGCTAGGAACTCCATCTCAGAAGGACTGTTTACACTGTCACACTGAGTGTTCTACCTCAAGGAAGAGACTTGTTTCCTACAGAGGGATTTGTAGCAATGATACAAAAAAAAAAAATAGAAAAGAAAAAGCACTAGAAAAGAATCTATTTTGTTCTGTTTTTTCACATAATAGCACAGCAAGAGATTTTTCATGCAAAGAAACAGCAAAGGACTTCAATAAAAAAACCTCACAGCATGACATGACTGATGAAATGCAAAATTTCTGTTCAAACACTAATGCCTCCCAAATAAGAGAACTGTACATGTATTAGAGAGGAGAAAAAGCAATGGAATAATAGGAGGATGAAGAAAAGAGACTCTAGTTCTTAAGCTAACATTAAACGTGCATCTTTTTTGTTCTCTTTAACTGGCTGAGCCAGTGTCAAAAACCCAAATAATCAAAATCAAGAATAATTTCTGCAATAGACTCTGTATCTGAATCAGTATAACTTGCATTGCAGCTGTCCCAGGATTACTTAATGTATCTTGATGAATGGATACTGAAGAGCCGCAGTGAGAAGTGAATGTGAAATGCCTGTGTTGCCTGTGAGGGACTCAGGGGCAGCGGCAGTGCCAGACTACGACTTCCATCTCCATGTAACTACCTGAGTCCTGCCATGATTAATATTAATCAGTGCTTTATCCGTTTCAAAGTACAGCCATGGACTTCTGTGTAATCACTTAGTTGTTAATGATGAATTATTTAATGATGGGTCAGTTTAAGCACCAATGAAGCACATGGATTTCATGTGCTGCCACCACTGGCTGGTGGCCTCATCAGAAAGGCTGCTCACTGAACAGAGGAGAACTGACCGAGGCTCAAAGCCCATCTCCATCAGTCCTGCTCAGCACAAATCTAGGAGGAGTGGGCCTTGACCTTACTGTGTTATTGTTACTGTCTGCCCCTCCTCTAATAGACGGGACATCACAGTCCCTCTGACAAACTTTTGGTGTTGCTTCTCAAAGCAACTTCTGAGCAGGCATCTCTCCCACCAGTGCCTGGCTGGGTGGATCTCCAGGTATGGATGTGTCAAAACAGAAGCAGCAGCCAGTTCCATGAGCTGGTGTTTGCTGGAGCCTATTGCTGACGGGAGAGGAGACAGAGCTGTATTTGTTCCCCTCCTGGGAGCCTGCCATGCTCTGCGTGGAGCTGTCACCGGCAGCTGGGTTCCAGAGTGTGTCTGTGAAGCCAGAGAGGGGATGATGTGTCCTGGAATGGCATGGGGTGCTGGGCTTACAGAGCTGGCTCTGAGGACTGGCTCTTCTATCACATAATCTTCTGGGATTTAAAACCACAACAGTACAGAAACAAATGCAGAACCAGCTCTCTATTCACATTCATGATACTTCTGCAAAGTATCATCCAGAGGAACCTTGACAGGCTTGAGTTGGCCCATGCAAACCCCATGAAGCACAACAAGGCCAAGTGCAAGGTCCTGCATTGCATTAGTGCAACTCCAGGTTGCCTGGAGGAGGGCCACAAAAATGATGCCTTATGGGCCAGTGCCACCATGGCTGTATATAGTGCATGATTGTAAGTTGCATAGGTTGACTTGCTCATTTCTTACACTGGTACCTAGTAGAGCAGCTTACTTCTGATGATGCATGTAGCACCCTGATGTTGATGTTACAGAGGTTCCCTGTCCAGGTTGCACAGGCCACCTCAGCAGCTTAAACTGGCTTTGCTTCGGATTAATACTGACTTGTTCATGGCCAGCAGTGGATCTGAGATGACCTCTCATGAGCAAAGCTCAGGACAGGATGGAGAAATCTGGTCTGACAGATTCTGTGCAAAAGCACAGCCAGCAGCAAATGTCTGCTTGAGATGGTGATAATCTCGTTCCTTTGGTGCTCCTTAATGCAATTTAAAGCATTTAAAAAAAAATACCTTGTGAAAAACAGGAAAAAACAAAAACCAAAACCTGCAACTTCTCTTAGGATACTCGGCATACTAAGACAGAAAGAACAGGTTGCAGTGGTGATTTCATTAAGCAATGAAAGCGTCTTTGAGAGTGTGCTAACCATCAAGAACTCAGCCGAACTCCTGGTCAGATTCAGGACAGCGTGTTCTCCTCCCTGGGACAGCAATTGATTGCTGTGGATGCTTTCAGCTTTCTCAAGTTGCTAGCCGTCAGAGTGGAGCATGTGCTGCTACAATGCTTTTCACTAACTGATAGCAGAGGTCATGTTCTACATGGAAACACAGCAAGCATGCAGCAAATACATGACAGCAGCACACAGTGCTCTTGTCCCCAACAGCAACCCAGCACTTGCTCACTTTTAGCCCCTCAGGCTGGTGTTTGTGAGCCTGGGTTTACTGAGAGTAAAGCAGTGCTCAGTGGTAAAGCTGAGTGCCTAGGTCTCATGCGGGTGGATGTCAGGGGCCTGAGATCCTCCTTCTGCTGAGTAGGTAACACTGGCATATAGAGGGAGGGCAGCTAATGCTGCATTTGTTTACTGCATCCATGGTGCTATTTCCAACTCCATGATTCTGACTGTGTTCCTGAGAGAGATTAAGGCTGCCCTTCTTTCTGTGAATCCTTAGCTGAGATCATCTGCAGCTTTAGTATCTGTGCTCCAGCAGGGCCAAATCCCATCTTGTAAATAGACTTATAATCAGTACTGCCACGGTGATTGCTATCTATGGCAAGTGTACCCATGGATGATCTGGGACCTCCACAGCCAAAAACACAACTGCATTGCAAAGCAGAAGCATGCACTGGACAGATGCTCCCTCTCCACGTGATCACCAAAGGGGATCTCTCCGCATCCCTAGAAAATAAGTCCCAGAAGGACTCATACAGGTGTAGCAGCCATGTTCTCTGATAGCAACCCCACCTAAATCAAGGATGTTTGGAGCTTTCAGACAAGGCTCCCCAGCATGGTGGGATCACACACGAAAGAAGCTTGGTGACCTTCTCAATAGTTCTGTTACTGGGGCGACACATGACAAGTAAATCTCTGGTTCTGATCCACCTGGAAGTTAAATATATATATAAAAAATTCTAACGTCTATAAGCATAGACCTTCAGGGTGGGACTGCACAATGCCCAAGGTTGTGTGTGAGTGGTTGTTCAGCATGTGATGGCCATGTCAGCCCATGAAGCTGCATGGGTCCAACTGTCAGTGCCTCCTGGAGCACTTGGAGCAGAGTGTCTGCCCAAAGTGCTGGAGGCCTCTCAGCCAGGAATGTATCAAAAGGGATGCTATGGAAAGTGCTGCAGGTCTTCCTTGTTTTACACTCCTGTGGAGCAAAATCATGAAGGCAGCTCATGTCTATGCTCCACTAGGCTTTAATAGGGTGTTTTGGTTTTACTTTCAAAACTATGCTATGCTATACTTTAGGAAAAGTACCTCTCCTACTTTATAATATATGCATTTCTAGAAGCTATAACGAAATGGTTATATACTCTGCATCTTTGTTCTATTGTGTTACACCTTTTCTTTTCAGTGAAAAGCTCTCAAACCTTGTATTTAGGTCTCTCTTAAAAAGTTGAGTAATCAACTCCATCAGCCTGATTCAGAGAAATGGCTCTTGTGCCACTCAGTCATGCATTATGGTGGAGGAAGAGGCTAAAACAGACATGTCCATGTTTTTTTGTCTTTCCCTGAGACTTCTGTTTGTTTTTTTTTTTCTTTTTTCCCCTCACAGAATCAAAACTTTAAGAGGTACACTTCTGACTTGAAATGTCATCCTTGTCAGACAGTTACGCATTGGCAGACCTTTTGTGCCTTTTGCAAAGAAGCAAAAACCAGCATCATTTTCTGTGATTTGAGAAGTATGCTTGCTAACCCAGATTGGTTTTGACCTGGATGGCAAGCTCCTGCCTCCTTGTGTGGCTCAGTTTCTATGAAGTCATGTCCCACTGTTTGGGCAGCTGCCCTAACCTTCCTTATCCAGGAAGACCTCAGGCACTTAGGTGGAAGGTAGGTCAGATGAATCTAGAGGGAAAAAAAATAAAAACTTCTGTCTGAGTAAAAATGTGGAAACACTGCCCTTAAAAATGAAATTTTTCTGTTTAAGAAGTGTCTGTCCTGACACTTCTGTTAAAGTGGGGCTGAAATGACTTCCCAAATTTGCAGGTTGTTTGAATTTCCCAGTGTCTGTTTGCTGAGAACTGATTGAGCAGCTTGCCAAGCTCAGGTTACCAGATCCAAATGTGATGCCATCCAGAGCTGGTAAGTGTTACTTGTGCCTATAAAACTTTTGTTTTCCTGGTGCTTTGCTTTCACATTTCCAGTGGTTCACAGTTTGAAATTTCAATAAGTTAAGTAGTTTGTGGACATTCCTTCAAAGAGGTAATATACAAGGTGCTCTTTCACAGACATGACTTTTAGGATTATTGTTCTTAATTGCCTTAAATGTAACATGCAAAAATCATTTGCCATTCATGTTTTATCTATTTGCCTTTGTTAGTAACATCACCTCTTCACATGGGCCATGTTTGCTTATTGCTTTGCATCTTGTTTTGTAAAAAATACTGCTACTTTTATACAACTACTGGACAAGTCTTCTGTCCATATGGTATGTTCCAGTGATGCTAAAACAGAAAACAATGAGGATTTCAGTGGACTCACTAGCCCAGCATCTTAGCATAATTTAACCAACAGGATAGGATAGAAAGATGCAGCTGGCTTCTTCCAGTGTGTAACATCTTTAAGCCTGCATCTGATTCATGTAAACAGTTATTTTCTCAAAAATCTCTTATACAAGGAAATTTCCTGTAAATTGCATATTTTGAGGCAGAAAAAAAACACAGCAAGCAAAAATGACAGAGGAAGACCCTAAAGGGTAAAAGAAAAACAATAGGTGCTTTTCTCTCTCCTGATTGTCAGTGGCAATGTGTATTGAGAACATGCATCACACATATTTGGTCCCCCAGTGCAATGGCTGCAAATTCAATTGCTTCCCCACTGCTGCCTCTGAGCTATGTATACACAGAAACTGGGATAGGTGATTGGAAAAAGCAACTGTGACAAGTGGCAGGGATAGAGCTGTTAGCTTCACACATTTCTGAGCAGCAGAGAAAGAGCTTGAAAGTTAAGAGGGAGGGATAGGTGTAAGAGAAAATAAGAAACAGCAGAAGTGTCAGAAAAAAAAAGAAAACTGAAGAGTCAATAGAAAAGATTATCAAGGTAAGGAGTATGTCACCCCAGTAAGAGTATGTAGCTGGTAACAGGGAAATGAGATGTGTTGTCTTCTTAATATGGAAGGTTTACATTTATTTGATATCAGATATCTGGGAATAAAGAGAATTCTGTGTCTTATTATGACCCCAGTCCTGTAATTTCTATAGAAAGAATGACTCAGAACATATAAATTCATAACTTGTAACATCACCACTACACTTTATGCAGTGTGAGCATAGTTGGTTTCACAGTATTCTAGTCATACACATAAAAATTACCTATAACCTAGAGGAGACCTACAAGCTGCAAAACAAAAAACTCACAGATAAATGCAGTAATTGAAAGGATGCAGGGGAGGCTCTCCACCTGTCTTCTGGGATGTTCCTGCCAGAAAGGCTGAGGCCAGGGCTGGGGGCCCCACACCTCCCACCCCACCACAGCACCATGAGCAGGTATGCAGGCAATACAGGGTCTCATGTCCCTTAGAAAAACAGAACAATCACTTAAAAGGTATGTTAATGCAGAATGGCTGCAGATTTAACATCAATCTGTAATTCAGATTTACCAGCTTGGGAAGGGCAAGCTGTCTGCCTCCACTCTGAAGTCTTGCAGCACTGTGTAACAGGTACTCTGGTGATGCCTGGCACACCTGCACGTGGGACATACTGCAAACAGCCCAATGTGACAGCAGCTGAAGTGGCTTTTCAGGTTCGTGACCTTGTCTCATACACAGCTGAGGCAGTGATTTTCTCTTAGGAATTGTATGCCTGCCTCCAGTGAGCAGGTGTCTCCTCTCTGCCTGAAGTCCTCTATCCTACAAGTGTGTGCTCTGCAGAACACAGTGGTTTTGGCCCAGATACAACACAGTAGGAGAAGCAACCCGACTGGGTCCACCCTATTTCTACTGTTTGGGTTTGGCTTTTTTTTTCAGTTTTCTACTCCTTCCCACTTCCAGTACACTTGCTAAACCTTTGTATTGGGTGCAAAGAACTTCATATGCTGATATGATCCATGTTTCTTCACACTCCTCCTACCTGACTTCAAAGAATAACTTGTTATGGGCCATCCTAAATAAGAAAAGATCTCCACATGGACTGTATGGACTGAATTCTACTTTTGACCTGTGCAATCAAAATTATCCTAGCTACAGGTCAGCACAAGCAGAATTGTGCATTTTACTGGACTGGTAAATTAGGCTGTGGTTAAGAGGAAGACATGGTGTGTCTACACCACGTTGTGTGTCCTATACCATAGTGTGTCCTATATCATGTTCTGGTTTCTTCCTGAGAGCCTTGTGCAGTAGGCCAATAACTGTTCTCTCCACTAAAACACAAACATTTATGGATGCGTCATCCCAGTTTGGCTTCTCTTACACAACCTTATGGGAAATTCTTTTTATGTATATAGATGTCTCACACCACAGTCCAGCTTATATCCACCTCTAAAATGATGAGATTTAACTGAATGAAACATTAGCTTATACAGAAAGGTGTGGGTGAAACATAAAGAGAAGGCATTGTTCATGGAACAAATACATACAGTCAACAAATGTTTTCTTGTGGATGTCACAGTGAGGAAGTAAAAATGGTTTCACCATGCTACTGCTGTAGAAAGCTCTGTATGAAGCTCAAGCACATGAGAAAAGGGGGAAGCTGTTAGTGCATTGGTGGCTTTTAAGAACTGTCTGTGGGTTTTTTGTCAGTGATAAGCCTCTGTTTTATTTATCTAATTTATTTTATATGCCCAGGTTTCAAAATTATTATCTTCTGATGAGAGTGGCAGATAAGCAATTATCAGATACGCTGCACAGAAAAAAATACTTCTTCTGCAGTAGTGACTAGAGGCAGACAGCGCATCATCATTTTTCCAGAGAGTCAGTGTGCTTAATCAGTATCCCTTAAAATTGACAAACTCTTGTCATTGCCTTTTCTTCTGTGATCCCCCTTCTCTACCATCATTTCATATTTCCACAAAGCATAATAATCCCCAGAACTGCTAAAAAGAAGTCAGCACCCTCTGCCTACAGATTGACTCTCTCTGTATTAAATCCCTTGGATTTAATCCAATGTGTGACACTGGGATTCTCATAAATGAATATTGGTTTATGCCTCAAGTGTCCCAGCTGACAAAGAGAGGTCATTTTTATGAAGACGGTCACCACCTTTAATTTTTCTTCCTGAAGAATAGTCTGAATTCCATCTTTCCACCCAGTCCACATCAGGACTGCTGCTTGTGCAGAGTTTGCCCTGACAGTCTGGTCCAAGTGTGCAGCCACATGTGGGCAAGACAGTGAAGATGGATTCATTGCATTGCAGATGGTCAGATACTAGCAGCACATTTCCCTGATCAAATTCTGTTTCACTGCAGTGTTGGGAACTGTTCTGCACTGCTCAACATCTCTCTAACTCCACCTTGATAATTACTGAGGGAGCAGGAACAGTTCCCATGCTGCACCAATGCACAATGAAAACTGAATTAGGCAACCTACTTTGAGCTCCTGCCTCCAAACCTCTGTGACTGAAAGGGGCAGCTGTGTCGTAGTGCCGTTGACCTGCTTATGACTGGGGCAGCTGGATTTCCAGCCACATTTTGGAGACAATTGCAAAGAAGACAGTCTTCCTTCAGACTTGGAAACCCCTTTGCAGCACTGTAGGGAGTGCAGAGAGCTGCAAGGTTCCCTATGAAGGAAAAATCAGTGGGTGGGAGGAAAAATAATTTCAGGTCATTGTTCTGTCTCAGCTGTCCCCTGTTTTACAAAATCTTCTGCTTTCAAATGGAATGCCTCACAATCCAAGCTCTGTTTCTTTGTGAAGGCTCAGGTGAGATGGACCCTGTACCACACCCTACTTTGATTTTCATGTAAACTTATGTCAAGCATCAAATGCCTCTGCCCAAACTACCCCCACCTCATTCTAGTTTGGGGCAGATTGTGTGAGTTACATCTTGTGTTTTTCAGCAGTTGTGCACAGGTTCCCGCATTTCATTTGATTTGGCCTTGGAAAAAAAAAATCCCAACTCTTATAAATATTTTGGCCTGCTGATGGGCTTTAGAAATCAGTTCTTAGCAGCAAATGGTGCTATGGCAACAGTCCCTACAATATGACACAGCAGCAAGAATTCTGTCTTCTTTTAATCCGTAACTCCTAAAATACCTTCTGCACATCACAAGGCACCTGGCTTTCCCCACCCTCTTCAGAGCTGAGGAAGCAGCTCCTTCCCAATTTATTTTTCTAGTTCAGACTGAGGCAACGCTATCTTGAGCCAATTTAAGCAGATCTGAAATAACATACTCAGTCCCAGCTGTCATAACCTACATTGCAGGATATTCCCCTTGCTTTCCTATGACACTTTTCCAGTTACTCATATGATCTCTTTTCCCCTCAGGATTTCCTAAATAATTCTCTGACATGGGCTCTATGATAGACTATATTCCTCTTTGTATATCCTACCAAAGGTGAGTTATCAACTTGAAAACTTCTGCTTATATATATTTTAATGAATATAATATACTACTTATTCAGAGATTAACATTTCTATACAAAGCCTGCTCTGACACAACAACCTTGTGTTTTATGAATTATGTCCATTACAATAGCTAGACATTTGGGAACTCATACTTCTTGAGAGCTTGCTTTGGTAAGGACTTATCCACACCCATGCAAAGAAATGGACTTTGCCTTAAAAAGCTGAAGACCTAAGTATTATAGACATGCTCAGAACTAGCCATTTCACATTGAGATCTGTTAGCAATAGACCTATAGAAAAATCTGAAATGCTTCAACTATTGATCCACGCTAATTATCTGCTAATTTCTCAAGTACACTGTGGGCTCGTACATGGCATCCTGCCAGTAATTGGGAGCTGCAAATGCTGTTTGCTTGAGCACTGAGCCACCTACAAGTTTCACAGCATTTGATGAGTAACTGAAGGATTTGTGTTCAGTACATCCCATATGCCATAAATGTCTTGAAGTGGCAATACAGTGATAGTAACAACATGGCTATTGAAAAGTTCTGCAGCTAACAGCTATATTCATCCCCGATGTAACTTCACCGATTTTAGTAAGCTATTATCCTCCAGGTGGAAAAGCAATGCACAAGATGGTAGGATATAAAGTGGGTCTTCCTGCTATCCTGCTCAGGCTGTCTTTGTGCTTCTGCCCTGCCAGCACATTGCCTTGTGTGTGCACTGTAACGATTTGCTGAGTCATGGCTGATAATATCATTTACAGCTCTTCAGCAGGGTCCCACAGGCATTAGAAAAGTAAAGTGTCTTTGCTAGAATGTGGTCTTGAATAAAAATACTTGCCCTGATTTATCTGCCATAATAATAATATTTTTTGATATAAATTATATTAATCTTCTTGCCCTCACAAAATGTGTTTTAACCGTTCAGTGAGAAAGGGTATTGTGTTTTTAAATGTATTGTGTTTTTAAATGTATCGTGTTTTTAAATTCAGCACTGCTCCTCAATTTATTTCTTACTTAATTTTACTGATCCTGAAAGAATTTCAAGGTAATTACCTTCCTTTTATGAAGTGCAATTTACTGAGACTTCTGTATCCAATGCAAGTTTTCTCTACTGGAACATAAATCCTATAAAATACATGGTGTTCACATTCTGACTATTTTTTCCATCTTTCTAGTCATCTTCCTGCTCCATGGGAGGATGGACCACTGGACTTTAAAGTTTATCAGGGAAACGGGAGGGAAGGGTGAGCAGATCACAGTACAGACCCCTCCTCTTCCCCAGCTGCTGAGTGTGGGACCTGACCCTCACCCTCAGCCTCTGGAGCCGAGCACTTTCACTCTGTGTTGGCACCTGTTAACTGGGGTGCAGGTTTGAACTTGATGCTGGTGCCTCA